>VZRO01008585.1:1895057-1912517 GCA_013397915.1 Daphoenositta chrysoptera
TTACACAAGTATTTTATTACAAAATCAGTTTTTTTATTTAAAAATACATATATTATTTATAGATTTAGAGCAGTATCATTATCAGCCAACTAAATGTATATATGGTAAGATTATATATAGTTTGCTTTTCAACATGTCTTATTAAATAAAACATCAACAAACTAATATTGCCTGAGCCTTGGAAGGATTGAATGGGTACCTCCAAGCTGGTATAACCTGCTAATTTAGTGTACAAGCATTCTGTCACCTCTTCCAAGTCGCTGATAAAGTTTTCAAAAAGGACAAGACGCAGGACAAGACAACTGCAGTGCTTACTGCTGCCCTCCATGTAGACCACAACACATTAGTATCTTCTGAGCCCGATTACCCAGGCAGTTTATTTTTTCCCCAGTCATCGAGTTCATTTTCAGTCTCCAAAACCTTCCAAACATTGCAAAGGGTGGCTTTGCGAGAGAATCAGTTCCCTCTGCACCAGTGGATGCAGACCTCTTGTTGCCATTTGCCCTTTTTAATTCCTAACTGAAGCTGACCTTTGGCATTCCTGACACAGAAAGCCTGACACATTTCCTGGCACAGACAATGTTTCTAAATTTCTTCTTTGTAGCCTGTATCTGCTTCCAACTCTTCTATAGTGCTTTTTGAATTGAAGCTTCATCACAAGTAACTTGCCTAGCTAAGCCAGGATATTTTTCTTCCTGAGTATCAGGACTGATCATTCCTACATTTGGAGGATACAGTCCTTAAACTTGACTGAAGTTTTCTGGGTAACTTCACCCTTCAGATCTGGCTTCCATGGGATCCTGTGAGTAGCAGATCCAGCTGTGTGCCACCTTTAATTGTCGTATCCAGAAGTTATTGCTGACACCCTCTAGAAATCTTCACTGCTTCCATCCTGCCACGCTTGTCTTTCACCAGATATCAGAGACATTGAAGTTCCCCTCTTTCAGACCTACTGGATCCTTCAGAATTGTCCACAGGACTTCTAACATCCTTGCAGCCCTAAATCCTCTAAGATTCTGTTTCTAAACTCTTAAAACTAGCAGTCCCTATTAGTGCCCAGAAAGACTCATTATGCCAAAAACAGAATCAGAAATTTCCATTACATGCAAAATGAGGTATATTGTCCAGGGGGAAAAACTCAAACATTTTTCAAACTCATTTTCGTGCAAAAATCATGCCAGTTTTAAAGTGACTCTAGTTCACCTTATCCACCAAGCTTGAGGCATAATTATTTGAATGTCTTCCCTGAAACAGGTGAATATAATGAATTCACAGGTTTCTTCTCTCATCCCCACAAAAAAACTTGAGACCCTGTCCCTCTGAACTCCAAGAGAGAAAAGGAAAAAAAATTAATGAGACACATCTGATAACTGTGAATAAATGTGCACAATTTGGAGATGCTCACATGCTTTTTAATTGGGGCAGCACAAGAAAAGGAATATATTCTCTGTTCAGGTTGCTCTCTTTTAGTCTAGCTTTTATGAAATGAAATGAAATGAAACAATGAAATTCTGTTCAATTTAGTCATCTGCGTTTAATGCCGAAGGCCTCTCAAACAATAGAGCTTAGAAAAGTTTCTGTCTTTCATCATTCCAAATTCTTACAAGGACATCAAAATCTATTCATCTTGCAGTATATCTATGTCTGGTTCATGTTCTCCTTTATCAGCTTAGCTTCTTTGCTAGTATTTATCACACTGTCTGGTTTTATGGGGGTTTAAGCAGGACATGTGTGCATGGATTAATTCAATTCCAGAGCTTCTTCAAGTTCTGTTTATAATTCCATTATTATTTTAATCTGGATCTCTGAATAGACATAGCATGTGATTTTTGTATACTGCAAGTTATTACTTAATGAAAGAGTCAGGGATGCTTTATAGAAAAAAGAGAACACTTTTTATACAACAAAAGAAACTTTGATGTCTAAATAACAAGTTTGTCAGCTCTGAGTGGGCTTATGAAAGGGCTGTGCTATAGAACTATGTTGATCAATCACTAAAGCACTAACACATCTATTACTGAAAAAATGTTTTCCTAATAAAATTACATACTGCAGTCATGGTATGTTTAAAGTTTTCTTTGAGCATAAACTTTCTTCAGGACTCTACTATAAAAAATGTATTTCAAGATGTTTGTCGTGTTTTTTCTAAATATGTTTATCAACCTCAGTGAGGATACAACTTGTTTCTTGTATTATTTCACAGAGAAAAAAGCTGTTAATATCTTATTAATTATCAATATTTGAATATTGTTAAGAGTGATATTGTTAAGAGCGATGTTAATGATTTTTTTTAAAACTAGGACCAAATGTTTTTAAAGGAGTAGCTAAAAAGACAATATCTATTATGAATGTTAAACGTAGTAAATCCTATCATTTCTACACAATATACCTAAAATATAATTAATAACTATAAGTGCTATCACAGTTGACAGATTAATATTTGCTAAATAACTGATGATTACATAGGATAATACTTCACAATTACTTTTAAAATCTTCCTAATCATGGGAATGCTTAATTGGATAAGTGTGATATACAGGAATCAACTCATTTCCTAAACAGCAAACACCTGTCAAGCTTGGAACTCATGAGTCATAAAAATTTAATTCAGACACTATATTGATAACCTCGCTTTTCAAACAGTAACAAAAACTTGGAGGCATAAATGCTCAGGAAAAGGATTTTATGGTAGTATTGGTAGTTTCTGTGACTGTTACACTAATTCTTCACAGTTGGTGTTTCCTTAGACACAGGAAAGGACTGTGATGCTTCAGTTATACTTCTGGACTTTGAACATGCAGTAAACATCTTTCTCAGACTCAGTGGCTATCAGTGCTTCTCTGTGATTCTCTGGGTGGTATTTCTGGTATCCTCAGAGCTACTTCTTGTCTTGAGAGATGTAGTCTATTAAAACAACACCCAGTAAAAAACATTCTCCGTTCTTAGCAACGTCACATGTACTTTTGTGAGGATTGTGACATACATGTGGCACTTTGCACAAATACATTTAGAGTTGATATTTGGCTGAATTTTGGTATTTCCCTGAAATTATCCATTAATGAAGGTATTACAGTTACGTCACTATCCAATTGAGTGTGTCAGGCATACAGATTATTTAACACAGAAGTAGGAAATTCGTTGTAATCAAGGCATTCATTACCCACTCTGTGAAAGAATGTAAACCTGCATTGCTACAGCTGTTACTCCACTGCTCCTGTTGCAAAAGTAGCAGGACGCTGTCCCTCAACAGATCAAGGCATTTGGTGCCTTCCACACAGGCTACTATGAGGAGATTGGCATTCCTAGAAGTAGACTTTCCAATGTTATTTTTTTTAGTCCTCACTGGTATCAGAGAAGAAATACCCAAGCTCATATGAAGAAATCAAACCAACATAAAATAATTTTTAAAACTCCTTAAAAATAGAACCCTGAGCCACACAGAACACAATTACAAGTTTTTCATGTTCTCTGTGATTTGTGACATAGAGGCACTGAAAGCATATCTTCCATGTGAGCTGCATAGGAGAAAAATTATATGTGATCTAAGATGTTCTGCACTGTAATCTGTATGACAGTAACAGTGCTGTAAAGAATTTATGTGGGGGAAGACCCTTCATGGGAATTCATGCACTAAAAACTGTATTAGTAAGTAAGAATTAAAATTAACATACTTTCTTTTTAGCAAGTATAGAAATATTTATAATAAGATAAAGTGATCTTCACTTAGTGTCAGAGGTGTTTCTTCAGTAGCCAGGGCAGAACTGTAGAAATTTATTATTATTGTTTTTGTTGTAAGAAGTCTATTCAAATCATCTGTGTATCACGACTGCACGTTAGGAGCAAACCAGCTCAGCTTCAATACTCACTGATGCATTTTATTGCATTCTGACTAAAATCATATCTTGCAGATTTCTGAAACTTACCCTTTAATCTACTACATGCAAAATTACATTATAAATATTAAAATATATATGACAGTGGAAAGTTATTAAATTTATTTCTGAATTATATAGCTGCTTAGCCTCAAGCATGAAGTAGTAATAATTATCTCCAAGCTGTAAATAATTGGGCAAATAAATTGTTAAGTTGTAGATGCTGATAAATAGGAGAAGGAAGCTAAAAAACCACAGCGACTGTCAGCAATATTTTAACTAAGGAATTTTGTTTGAGATAAAATTACAGCAAACACATTTATAAAATATCAACCAGAGACTATGAGAAAACAGTAAAATACATTCTCATAGAATGGTTAGAATTCACTGCAATGTAAGGCATCAACAACCTCAGTATTTCAAAAATTATTACCAATATAGAAATTAAGTATGAGGAAGTACATTCAAAGACAGATTTTTCTAGCATACCTTCAACCAAAGTACAAATCACAGTTGAGAAGAAAGAAAACAGAACCATCCATTAGCTACAGAGAAGCTGGTGTACATACAAACTAAGTGAAATGGTGAGGCAGGGAAGCGAAGGCAAGAATGGAAAATTAAAGAGGACACTTACTGGGGAAAACCACATCACTTTAAGAATCCAGATTGTCAAAGAAAAATTCACAACTAGGATGATAAGCAGGAGGAGAACAAACAGGTAGAGGCAACGCTTTCTCCAGCCATAAATTCCAATTTTGTAGATATATTCATTCTTCGGCCTCTCTAGGCTCGTGCCTGGTGTCGTTGTCGTGTATTGTTCTCGTACCATCTGCTATGTAAAGGAAAAAAGACAGGGAACTGCTTAGTTGCTTAATTTAAGTGACAGTATTTATATAAAACTCCAAGGAAAATACGAAGATATAATTGTAATAGCTAGAAACCAGAAACTCTTATTAAGTTTTACCTGGAAAGCATTTTTATCATGCCCTGTTCAACTTACATCTTAGTTTTTGATACAAGTAATGTGAAGTTCTAATATATGAACTGCATTAACTGCTGTTTTCAGGAGGCTTAAATTTATTTTATCCTATAAAGAAGAGCAACACTTTCCTCCCATTTGTCATAATGTTCTAATTCTCCCATAATAAATTATTTAATGGGATCATGTCATAATGTGCAGCTCACAACTGTGTATCACTTGGAATATATATATATATATATATATATGATGTACAGGAAATAATGATTTCTCAATTAATCAGATTTTCATACTTAAAGATATATAAGCATTAAAAACATTGCCTGCTGGGTTTAAACAACTTCACTTTATACTATAGTTCTTAAAGAAGCATTGTTTGAATTTAAAGGAATCTTACGAGGTTGCACTTCCTTAAAACATGAGAATATTCACTAACTTCCACTTTTACAGCACAGAGATCACCAACAATTCAAACCATTCATTAAAGCTTACAATTTCGGCCAAAAGAATAAAGACTCAGCAGCTGAAGCTACTTATCAAGAATAACAGTGGGCAATATCTGCCTCACTTACCTCGAGATAAAGCAAAAAAAGCCCAACCCAGTCATGGATGTCAGAGACAAAATAGGTATTTTAAGTTCAAGCCCTTCCACGAGCCAGGTATGTCCACAGGCACCTCACATCCAAAAATTGGTCCTCTTTCCTACAATATAAAGCTCCCAAATGAGAGTGCCTTCAGAAAGGTTTCACACAAGGCCTACTCTCAATTCTGAATTTCCTCCTATCAATGAGACCACCATCCTCTGCTCACACAGCTTTCAAAACACGATCAAATGACATCCTTGCCTCTGTTCAAGTTTCCTGCAGAGCCATCCTGTGTCTGTAACACGCTTGTGGCTCTCAGTTCTACCCCTAATCTTTAGAAAGATGTCATCTTAGGTTCCTGTAGCTTCCTAGCAAGACAGAGAATGAAATATAAGTTTACAGCTGAACAGGAGTCTATGCATCATCCCTTTGTATATATGCAGTAGTCATCTTATTTCTGCACATCCACAAAAAAATTTAATTTGTTGTTTATTTATATTCAAAAATTAGACCAACTAATTAGCAGTTCATAAGATAACTTTGCTACAGACATTATCGTATAATATTAATTTTTTTTTTCTGCTATCAGTCTGAGTTGCTCATAGACTATGTACATAAATCTTTTCATTGCTGAAAATAGTATAACAGTTTATTCCTAAAGAATTATAGACCCTGAAATAACTTGGCTTAATATTAGTGCAAAACATTGTAGACTTACAAGATGTTACTTAATATTCACCACATGAACTATGTTTATTTAAAAATATCAGATTATGTGTATCAGTTGTGTATTACTCAAGTACACAGTACTCATAACAGAATGCTGTTTATATATGAGTTGATGCTAATGTTTTTCTGTTTTCTACCTAATTCTTGTATAGTAAACCATATTACTCACACAGAAGTTGCCCTTTATCTGAAATCTCTGTTACTCTGCTCTGCCACAAGATATTGGGACATTTATACAATGGGTTCCATAAGATGGTCAGACAAACCTTTATCCTGGCTTCCACATGGATTTCTTCTCAACACATAACTTACAGAATGGGATGCAGTAACTCTCATCTGGTACCTCCCAGAGATACACTCTGAGAAATAAGCTGTGCAGTTCTTGCCCGTGTGGAGTACAACCATGTCCTGCTTCTGGCCAGGACACAGTTAATATTTGCAGTGGCCAGGAGGGGCATGGCTGGGACTCTGAGGTTATCCTACACCACCTCGTGCCACGTGCAGGGGCTGGTGTGGGAGAAGGGATCCCTTCTGGTCCTGCTGGACACGTGTGAGCGGTCAGGGTGTTGCCGGTTTCTGTGAGGTGAGCACTTGTGTGTGAATTTGTCTGCATCTCTTGTACGCCCCCTTCACAAGGCTTGCCTGCTCCTTGGGCTGTTCCCTAGATCTGCAAGGTAAATTTTGCAGTAGAAAGACCATTTGCCAAAGAGTTAATTAATTCTCACATCTTCAAGTTCTTATGCAGCCTCATTACTGTTGGTCTCTGAGGCTGGAATTCATCTCGCAATGTTAGATACGAACAATTTAGCTCTGAATATCTGAGCCAGTCAACCTGGACTCCCTTTATGGTTAATGGAGATAGGTCTCCCTGCTGGGAATTATTTATCTGACTTAAGTTAGATGAGAATTTCGCCATCCAGTGAACTGTGCCTTAGATGTGTTTAACTTCTCTCCATCAAAAATGAAAGAGAGCCTGGGATGACTTTCTCATACATGTAGGACTATATGTTTTAGACATTTCAACCAGAATGATTTCTAAAAGCATGTAATTTAACAATAAGATAGGATTTTTCTGAATCCTATTTTTCTCTGTTCCATTTATACCCTGTTGTAAAATGTTTATTTTGTGAGTTGAGGGTTTTATACATTATGTATTACGTACTGCTGTTTAATGAGGTGAGGTCAAAATCCATTATGCATTTCAGCAAAAAGCCTCTAAGTTTTGTGATTGTTTTCAGCCCTTCAGAAATTCCACAGGGGACATCTCCCAGCACAGCATTGTTTCCTGCACGAATTATTTTTTCCTGACAGAAAACAGTTCTGTTGTTACTGAGCATTATTAATACTGCCAAGAATTGCTTTGGTCATAGTAAATAGGCGATGCTGGTCTAGACAACTGAATGCTTTGAGAAGCATTAAGTTTTTCTCCCTAACATAATATTTCATGATTTTTAAGAGAATTAGTGTCCTGTTACCAAGTAATTACAGCAGAAATCCTTTCAGAACTGATACTGTTGGACTGTTTCTATTGGGAGCATCGGCTTTCCATATTACTTACTTACATGTTCACGAGCTGAAATCACATAGGAAAATACTCTCAGACCTGCCTGGAGAAGTCAGAGAGAAATCTTTTTATAAGTTTGGGATGCTTTAGAAAGGTGGGCAGAAAGGAAAGCCTTAGATAAGCAGACCTCATAGTTGTGTTGTGTGAAGTCTGCCAAGAATCGAGGTAGATTCTCAGAAGAAAAACAACAGATATTTAGTACTATGATGAAAAATGTGATTTGTAAATGGAATAACCATGAAACTGGTTGTGTAGGAGCATACTAAACAGGCACCAAGAAGGAAGTGGTGACATAGACACTTGGATGTACACAAGTTAGTTGGAGAAGCAAGAAACCTGCAGAATGCACAATGACTTTGGTAAATGTTATCTTCATTTTATTTTACAAGGAAGCAGCACACAGTGACTAAGAAGTACTGGTAACCTACAGTGCAGATAAAATGGCAATTGAGTTTCAGAATGAAAATTCTTACATCTTGCAAATGGGCCATGAAAATGTCTTATTTGCATCAGGTCAGCAGTACCACAATAAATAAACTACTACAAATAAACTACTTAATTGGAAGTGGAATTCCTTGGTGTTCCTATTCAAGGGCCAACACAATCAGCACATTCCTTATGGATTTTTGTAGACTTGGCCATAATTCATGGGATTGAGCTCTATCATGACGGTTTGTTATTTAGAAGTATTTTCTAATTGTCATCATCTATTTTACTGGGATTCATTGAAATCCAATTAATTCCTGCCTCTTTGCTGATTTAAGCCAGATACTGAATGCCAATGAGCTGCCAAAAGATTTTTCACAGATTTTAAATGATAGATCAAACTTGTGAACAATCAGTAACACTACAGATTTTTGACATAGTGAGATTTCCCATGTGTTCAGGCATTGTATGTGTTGCATGTAAGGCATGAAATTCATGCCTGTAGTAATACATATGAGCTGGCCATGAAAGAACTAAATGTTCTTCACACTGTTACTATAGCTGCCACCTAAAAATATATAGCCATGACAGAACATTTCCCTAGCTCTAGTCCAGCTTTTTCCATGAAAGAACTTAGAAACTGGTCTCTATCAGTTGAGTGAGTCTCAGGTCCAGGAGATTTTTATATTAATATTGATTAATGAAAGACACTGAAAAACTCTCCATCACTAATGTAACTGTTGGACTGAGGTTGGTTTGGACATCAAGTTCAAAAAGCTATTCTGACAGGTCTGAAACATTCATTTAAGACAGCTGTGTTTTTAAAAAGGTATTTACAAACTTATCTGTTAGCCTGCTTAGGAAAGCAAGCCTGAGTAAAAGCTTGTTAATTGTATTATTTTCAGGAATGACTTATCTGTAGGAAATACTGAAGACAGAATACTATTTCAATTAAAATAAGTAATCTCAGTGTACTTCAACTGTAAAAATACGTTTTCACTGTTTTTGTTCATAAATGACCATTATTTTCATGTAAATAAAATTCCCATTAATACACAGTTCAGAACTCTGTTACTCAAGTACTTTGTCATGTTGTCGTAAAGCAACTGATAATAACACACAATTGGAAAACATAATTTAAATATAGAACGACTTAGTTGGTTAATATTAACAACCAGCTGTAATTCCATTAATAATTATGTAATTATTAGCATTTTATATTTTCAGCAAAGAGACAAAAAGCTTAGCACTCAATTAAACCTTTTCAAATCTGAGTTAAGAAGAGCTGGTGAGGTTTCATGATGAAATTTGCACCACTGGTGCTTGTACTAGACATGTTCCTCTTCATGAACAGTCATCAGTGTGTCTACTCTCCCCTCTTGTTCTGGTTTTGGCTAGGACAAGGTTAATTTTTTGCAGCACCTGGAAAGGGACAGGGTTGAGGGGGTGTGTTTAGGACCCTGATGTTTTTCTATACCCCAGCAGGTCATTGGCAGGGGTGGGGGAGAAGGGAGTCTGGCTTCTGAGGAAAAGGGCATTCCTTTCAGTGGAAGAAAACATGGTTGGGAAGAACCAGTTGGTATTTGTTTACTGTTGCAGGCTTTCCGTGCAAATAATTTCTTTGTGCTATACCTTCTCTTACTAATATTGTTGCTGTTACTGTTCATTTTCTTATCTCATTGCAGTTTCCAGCAAACTGTTCTTATCTCAACCCATGAACCTTACCTTTTGTGCTTCCAATTGGAGGGGAAGGGGAGCAAGTGGCGGCATGGTTTTAGCTGGAGTGCTGAACTGGAGAACACCATTCCTAAACCATGACACTTCTTTACATTAAATATATCTATTCACATTCAAAATATTTCACAGCATGCATGGGGATGAAAAGAGGTGATAGTGCTAAACAAAAGCAGTACAGTAAAAAGACCATTGTAACCTCTTAAATGGAATTCTTGTGCCATTGTATACAAACTATAAACTGAAATTCACCTGTCAACTGAAGCAAGTTAGAACTACTTTTATGATCTGCATACAGTATCTTCATGGAATATTATGCTCAATAATTTTTTTAATGTATGTTGCCTTGGGCTAGATGGGTATTATTATATAATATGAACATCAGAAGATGATGATCAGAAGACTTCACACTTTAGTGCGTTCAGGCAGGCACACGTTTGTCTCTGTGAAAACAGCAGTCCACTGACTGACCAACAGGAAAGGGGTGCAGTTGGAGTATTTTCCTGAAAGATGAAAAACATTTAAGGTAATCCTGTTGTTCGGAGAAAAAGATGGGAAACCTTTCGAATCCATATCGAAAAGCTTTCAAGACAAAACCAAAAAGGCAGGGAAAAATCAAATTCTCATGATTAGATGAAAATGTTATAATTACATTCAAGCCTTCCATAATATTATATTTAATCTTGTCCAGCCTTGCTTTGTTGAAATTTTTGTGTTGTATAGCATATTACAGTTTGAGTTGTAAACTAGTGTCATTAGCTAAAAAGAGCTGGATCCCTGCAGCATAATTTGTGGAAACCAATGAAGAAATTCATATGGCCTAGTTAACTGTTTGCATACCCTGCAGTGCACATTTGCATAATAACTATGACATGGTCACAATTAACAGCTTTGCACATCTTAAGCAGAGCTGAAAGGCAGTCACTGACAGGACAGAATTATATACAATTAATAATATAATCATTATTATTATATAAATAGATGTCATATTGCTATTAGAATATAATGCTAATAATATTAATACAATATGCTAGATAAAATATTATTTGTCTAATATATGTCTACTCTTGAATCTCACTTACAGTAAATTTTCTTTTTAAACTTTGTTTTCTATCTTTTAATTTGATTTATTTTCCTCTTTAAAAAAAAAAATTCATGGTGCTCCCACCAGAATTAAAAGATGAGGCAAAAATATTAGAGACTTTTTGTAAATGATTTAAGATCTTTGCATACTTTATGAGCATTTGAAGAAGTAGCTTATCTGTGGTATAAGAAATCCTGTCTTTTAGGTAAAATGCCTGTGTCTTAATTAAAAAAAAAAAAAAAAGTGAACCTTTTCTCTCTGAAATTCAGTCACCATTACAGCTAAGTGACCTTGAGTACCATAACGTGCAAGGAAAATTAAAATCTCACAATTATTACTTTCCTGAGTTTTTCAACATATATGTCACTCTGTTTTGGTAGACAAACAAAACCACAAATAACTTAGAATAACTGATGTAGAAATGATTGAATCATGATGTGGGTGAGACTACTGTTAAAATCCAATGGAGCTCTCATTACTATTACAGATTTTAGAAATAATCCTTTAAGAAGAGAGAAAAGAGCAGCCTGTACAGCCATTGTTTTCACTTAACAATTAAAGACTGAGATCCATTAATGGTGTCAAGATCATTTAAGTGTTTCCTTACTGTTCTTTGTATAATGAACTTTCATGTTTTCCATGTGCAAAATATTGTCTTGTCCTGTTGAATGTCTTTCAGTATTTTTCAACAGGGTTTATTACTACAAAGACATTTTAAAATGTTAAACCTGCAACAGGTAACTAATCTCTTCTTACTAGTACAGTTTTTATTCTCAAATCCCTTTGAGAAGAAGACATCTCATGGGCTTTGAGTAGATGATAAAAATGCGATAGTGAACAATTTGCTTTCATGAACCTAATTGTGAAATAAATTTTGCCCTCTAAAGTCCAATACATTTTTCCCCCATAGTAGTTGCTCTTCAACATAATTTATTTTTTCCTTGAAGGACTGCAAGTACAGTAGATACATAATGTACTGCAGTGAATATCAGAACAGAAATCCTCGTCTTCTGGCTGAAGCAGAGGCCGGAGTAGATGAATTCCTCTAGATCCCTCCTTTTCTTTAATTGTGCATTTAAGAAAATGTTTATAATTAAGCTATGAATTAAGATATGAATTTAGCTGCCTGTGTTTGCATGGGCAAGTCTTTAAACAACTAGCATGAGATCTGCAGCCCCTGTCTTGAAAAGGTGGAAGAAAGGAAAATATTAATGTGCAAGGAAGGCTGAGAGCCATCTTGTTCTTATGGTTGTCTCCTTATAGTTTAATAAAAATCCTGTCTTTATGAAAAATAAGAACAGTGCATTTAGTCTCCTGTATAAAGGGCTTCCTCATTAAAAAGGCAAAATAAAATTAAACACACAGGGATGTCTTGAGGATTTAATAAGTTTTCCAACTCTAGTTTATAAAATGATAGTTTGAAAAGAATTATAAAATTACTTAACACCGCATCCTCTCTTATTCTGATCATTCAATCCTTCCAGGTGTCAAAGGGCTTTTCTTCAGGTGAAAGTGGAGGGTTTCCCTTGGGGTTGTCATTCCTTGCAAGTAATAAAGGTTTACAAAGCAATCCACCTATTATCTGACACTTCAAGGAGAGAAATGAAGAGCAGGTGGCTGTCAAATTTACAGAACTTTTGCTATAATCTACCAGAGGTAGTTTTTGTTCACTAGCATTTTAGTTCTTTCACTCAGTGACAGCTAAATTATTTCCTTATTCAGAAGAGACATGCACATTACACTGTATGCAGATAAAGCCTTTCTGTTCTGTCCTTATATTTACTGCAAAAGTCTGGCATTGAATTCTTAAGGTCATCAGCAAGTAACTTGATGACCAACATTCTGAATAAAACATCAAATTATAGAATTTTGTAAAATTTCAGGTACGCGAAAGCCAATACCAAACAAGGATGTGATAGCTACAGACTACAGTTTATAAATTGTGTTATTTTATGTGATCTATCCCAGACATCCAATTTTATGGATTTACTAAAAAAATTTAATTACATCAAGCAAGACAAAAGTCAGTTGAAATCAGAAGTTAAACATCACAATTAAAACCACATATTTAGTCAGACCAAGACTTAGCAACATCTTGCTGTGTATCTAGCTACCCAAGTAAGTCAATAATACTTCAGGAAATTGCCAAGATTATAAGATCCCTGTGTGGTGAACAAGAATGCCATGTGTTACACAATTTCAAACCTTCTTCTTAGAAAAATATTTTTGCTTTTATAAAAGGGAATAATTACTCATTTGAAATATAAAATTTTTTATGAGCTTGTACAGAGGAAGTGAACTGTTTTACATGTGGTAGCTCCATACGGCTATATAACTAAAATTTATGTTTTCACTTAGATTTGTATGTAGGGCACAAAAGATGTCATTCGAAGTGAAAAAATTCTGGAACATGCTCTGATATTTATAGATTCATTTTTCTTAATTCCCTGCTACAGCCTTTTCAATAACAACTCCAAATGGTAAATTATTTGAAATTTCTAGCAAATATAAAACATATTGTGCTCTTTAGAGATATACTTCTGTTTTGTATTAGAAAGTTGGAAACTGGCAAATAATTTGACATTTTTGACAATTAATGAAATTCAAATTTTCACTCTTGATACCATATTTTTACCCCACAAGCTGTTGTGCCTGCAAAAGCAACACATCCAGACCTGCTAGAAAGTGCCGGACGGAAAATGACACGTGTGTCTGCTGTTCATTTCCAGGATGGCTCTACAGAAGTATTCCTGTATTCTCAATTGCACATTAAACTCTCTACTGTCCCCCAGTGAAAAACCCTTTCACTCAGATTTACAATATCATTGGCAAGTCCAGAAAATTACAGCACTTGAGAGACAGCTACAGAAAATACGTGTTTTTAAGACATTGCCTTTGTTCTTTAAGAAAAGCTGGTTTTCACATTGCATTACAATGGACTAGGAAGATTTCCACAATACCTTTGGAAGTTCTAAGCTTATTGGAAATTATTCTGTTCAATGGCTTTAACTTAAAACATCCTTCCCCAATTGCAAACATCTGATAGTCTCTGTTTGCTTACTCTACATTTTACTTATTCAAAAGAGACTCTTCCTTTAAAATCTCTTTATAACCATTTCTAAACACAACAAAGGTTACATTTTGGCTTAAAATGACATTACTGCTCTTTTGTTTATTCAAAATATCAAGATAGGGATAATCTGCCTGGGGGTATTCTCTGACAATGACAAAATTCTTCCTGTTTGCATATACAAATTGATAGGAATTGCATAATATTTGAAGATTTATGTGTGTTTCTCATCACTATTCTACTCTGTATTCAAGCTCTTGGAAGAAGGGACAGCAGGGATATATTGTGGAAGCAAAGCTAAAATCATGCAGTTAGCAATACCTAAATATATCAGAAGTTCTTGGGGCAGAAAATTAGGATGAAGCCATGTTTGCTGCTATCTTGCTTTATTTACCAGAAAGGCACACAAAGAACTTTTTGCCCTCTGAACATGAGTGAATAACATCTGGTCCTGATGACAGAAAAATCATTATTATCAGTTTTATTGATTTGTCCTAAACTATCTTCTACTGATTTTTTTTCTCATTTGGGACATTTCCTCAGAGCCTTCCTCCAGAATGAAAGGGCACGTAGAGAAATTTCCCAGACCTCCTCAGTGGGGAACATTGATGTTAATTCTGTTAGCATTTTCTTTTTGATATCTCTGTTCAGGCACACAAAATATAAATCTTCAGTGTATATCCAGTACTCAAATGCATAGTATTAATATTCAAAACCAAATACAAATCAGTTAAAAAACCCCCTAACCCATAAAGGAACTGACTGAATACTGTTGACTGGATGAACACACCTCCAAATACTCTTGTAAAGTACCAGGTTAGATACTTGCAGCATCAATCACCAAAAATATTATTTGCAGTATTTAGTAATTTTTAACACCAATGGTAAATGATTGTTAGAAGTTATCCAACTCTGCACATCTTCTGCTGAGGAAGATATTCAAGTCTACCTTCTCTGGCCATTTTGCTAAAATGCATGGAGAAAAAACAAAACCACTGTCAAGACAGTGATTCAGGTATGTCTATGTACATACAAAGACATTCAGGAAGTACACACAAAGCAGACTTTCTGTCTCCATAGTCTAAATACTAATTTAACACCTACCAAAGTTGACTTGTGATACCTCAGAGTGTCCCAACACAGGAATTCTTAGATGTTACAAACAGCTACAAGACATGAGGGACTGGTCCTCACTACCTCTGATCATGAAGCAGGTCAGACATGGTTGAACATATAGGACATCTTTTATGAACACAGTAATAATATTCTGAAACAAATTCAGGATTTGTGTTGGGACATCAAGTGTTTCATCTGGGAGGAGTGCTGAGAAAGAGCAAACTCAAAGCCAGGTTTATGCTCATCACTTAAATCAGCAGCCAAGATGAAACTAGAATTAGGAGCACAGTACAAAGGGAATAAAAAGAGACTAGGGTACAGGGTCTGCATATGTTTGCTGTTGCTTTCAATTGTGTCTAAAAAATCCCTTAAAAAAAGCAAAGGAATAGTGAAAGCTTTATTAATAATTTGTACTATAACAAGAAGCAGTGATGAGGCCTAGTTCTGTATGGATTTGTATGTTTGGTCAATTACCCAAATCAAGGCAGTAATCTTGTTACTTTTGCTCTATCCATGTGCTTTATAAAAAATTCCTCAGCCAAATATAACACCCATCAGTATTAGCTAGCTTCAGTTGTGTATGCTGACCCAGTAGATATTATTCACATGCCAAAAGAGTGTACATCAGGACAGAGTTTTCCTCTAATGAGGGCATTATATCACAACAAACTTCCACTAAACTTGAAAAAACTTTATTACCATGAAAGCCTCTCTACCTTTATTTTACCATACTCAAATCTGACTGCAAAGTCAAAAAAGATAGCCAGGGGGGAGTGGGATGGGCAGCTACTTTGAGGTGAACAACATTAAGTTAGAAATCGTCAGTTTAATTAATAAAAAAAAAAGAAAACCAGAATGAAATAACAGTAGACAGCAACAATTTGTATAGTAATATTTTACATAGCTTTTATAACAGATTATATTTTAAAATAAAAAAAATTTCCTGCAAAAATAAATAGTACTTATTTAGCATACTACTTATTTGGAAGCAACATCTAAGAACTCCCTGTAAGTCATGACATTCAATCTTTTATTATATAATGTCAGCATTACTACTCTTAACCTGGGTGATTAAACAGAATTCTGGCTACTTTACAGTGGTTTCAATGTCTCTGGGTGTCGTGGATATTTAAAGTTGTTTATTTGAGTATCTGATAAAATGGATACATCCCATGCTCTTTGTATTACCATTCAAATTGTTGTTCTCAATTAGGTTTTTTTGCTCTGTATTGTTACTGTACAACTTACTATCACATGCACATTTAAGTTAAACTCTGCAGACAGGATCTGGTAGCTAGTTGGTTTGAGTTGCAGTGAAAATTAAGATTTCTGTGTACAGAATTTCATTTCTTTAATTTCATAAATTCTTCATTTCATTAAATGCAAATAAGAATTGTTTTCTGGCCTTCAATTTTCCTTCACTGGAGACAAGACCAGGAATTCCAAAACACTTGTAGGCATAAAATTTTAAAAGTTTTGTTGTCATTTGTGATTCTTTTTCTGGTTATTTGTCACACTTAGAAGTGTGACACAGAGACCAGAATTGCATAGCTGACTCAGGGGAGGGAATGAGAAATAATCTTCTTTGGGGTCATTGAAAACACATCAAAAGACTTGAAATTCCTTATAAATGTGAAGAAAATTAAAGCAATCCCTCTGATGGAGGCAAATCATGAAAGAATCTCTGCTGTCATAACCTTGTGTGTATGTTTACCAGACAAAGAATAAATTTAGATAATTTTTTAAAAAGCAATTGCATATTTTTCTGTTTAAAAGTACTTAAAAGAAGATTTATTTTTATTTGCTATGTGTGTGACAGAAGAGCTTTCCTATCATACCACAATGATTACCAGTAGCATGGCAAAAATGTATCTTGTAGAAACAGTGTTCCTAAAGCAAGTCCTGCTTGAGAGAGGTTTTAGCAAAAGCCCTTTAACATTATCCTCAATGTTGATTGCAGGAAAAGTATTTCCTGTCATCAGAGCTGGGAAGAGGTGAGAGCAAAAAGAAATAGCTCTAGTTAAGTACATAAAGACATACACATTGGCATAACTTTGCCCTCTTTTTCCTTGTCTTGCTTCTGCTTTTATGAAAGTGCTACTTCCAGGTAGAATGCTGTTACCTCTTGAGAGGTCTACTTCCAGTTTATATAGTAGATTTCAGCACAATCACAAAATAACTCCCTTTTGTGGTGCTTTCCTGTGTTGGTTGTGGACTTTGAAAAGCAGCTTATTTAGTCTTGATAAATGATTTCATGTGGCAAATAGAGTTATACTGCTATTCTGTGGAGGTTTTTTTTTTT
>VZRO01008585.1:1912536-1951491 GCA_013397915.1 Daphoenositta chrysoptera
TTTTTTTTTTTTTTTTGGAATAGTGACATAAAAATACATGAAAGAAGGAACAGAACTAGATATAGAGGCTGGAGATGAAAATTAATCCTCAAGTCTTCCCTCCCTAATTCAAGTGATTCGTCACATATAGACTTTAAAAAATACAACAGAATCATTTGACCTTGCATCTGGAAAGTAACAACTGTACCTTTTTTGACAAGTCACATCTGTAGCTAAACTACAGATTCAAAACTCACTTTTCAGTAGCAGGGGAAGCAAAATGCTTTCCTACGTATACTGTGTCTCATTACATACTTTAAACCTCTGCCCTTTTCTGATGAATTTTAAATGTCAATGACTACAAAATGATGTGCTTTCGTTGCTTTGCAGTGCTGGTCATAACAACTTTATTACTCATTTTTACTTACGCAGGGGAAAACCCAATTAATTTAAATGTGTATTAGACACATAAGGAAATCATCAAAAGACTAGTACTGCAGCAGCCTTTTTTGGTGATGTTGACTCCAACTGTTTAGGCAGCAACCATCTCTAAGTTTCTTTCTAAGCAACCATGGCAAAGCAATTAATGCAATGCAAGAAATACAGAAGATGAAGAACATGGAAAAATGTATAAATATTGGTTTTGATCAGTATACCACTTCTTAGATTAAAACCTATAAGAAAGACACAACTGATCTTTCAGTTAGATGTAAAAACAAATCAAGTATCAACAAAACCCAAACTACCTGTTAAGTATGTATGCATTCCAAGATAAACTAAAAGGAAAATCTCCTATTTGACATGACATATATAGTCCTTGTATTTCAAAGTAGAATTTTTCATACGAAGTATTTAATCCAAAATAGAAAACTGCAGATACTACTAAAATCCTTAACTTTTGTTGAAAGTTGATTTACTGATGTACATCCAATAGTGTAATCTGAAATGTAGGATTAATTTTTGGCATATTCCTTCATTTCAAAGATTATAATTTGAGTAACTGGAAAACAATCCCTATTTGGATCACATAAAAAGCACATTACCTTCTCCAGAAAGTATGTCTGCAGTTTCTAAAGTTATTCTTTAGGCATACACAGGGAAAGACATTCATAGAACACAAGTATAACTTGTCTTTTTAAACTTCATTAGACATTGTTAATTCCTCAGAATTAGACAGTAGTGCCTGACCCATCAATCAGTTTTTGTGGCCTGATATATTATCAGAGAACCAAGAGCTGCAAATTAAGCTTTCCTAAACTCAAATTCTGGAAAATCATGTAAGTTTCTAATGGCAAAATAAAGATAAATGGCACTATATCTTAGTGTCTGCAGGTTCACCTAGTCCAGGTCTGCAGGTGATTTGGACTGTTCTCTACCATCTGGGCAACTAAACTTTGCCTTGGATAGATTTTGATTCCCTACCTGGAAGTGGAAGAACAATGTCACACACATTTCTGGAAGGTAATCACTTTTCAGAAGAGCTTAATATAAAAGTTCAACATAAAGACAACTGAGAGATTTTTGTCAGCCTCTGGTGTACAAAAGCAAAGTGTCCTCAAAGCTTTAGAATCTATTATTTCAATTTAAAGAAAATGCTGGTTAAATTCAGCTGAAATTTCAAATCATCTACCATAAGGTTAAGATCTCTTTTGGTAGGGGAAAATCGTCTTATAAATGTTTTTATTTCTTTTTAGCTGTGAATTAACAACATACGAAATCAGACGTAAAAAAGTCTCCACATTTTAGTTTAATTACAGTAATAGAAATACTCTGAGTAGACACTTGGGGATAAGAGAAAAGTGTTAAGTAGTGAGTACACTCAGGAAACGAACATGAGATGTAAAAGTGGAGATTGTAAAATATGGGGAGAAAGAGGAAGTACCTAGGGATGCTGAAGAAAGTAAAAAAAAAAAAAAAAAGTAAAAGGTACCAGAAGATGGAATCTTTTGATAAGGCAAAGGAATATAGATTAATTTTGCTTGCCTCTGTTTTCCTCATTTTGCATTCTACTAATTTATAAGGTTCGCTTACTAAACAATCCTAAATCAAAGCTTATTTCTACATAATTTTTTGAATGCTAGCTTTGAATTTTTTCTTGAGTTAAAGCCATTTGTTACTAGGTACCGTAGGATTTCTGATACAGGAAGAGAGTTATATTAGTTTTCTTAATTCAAATAATATTTTAGATTTTTCCAATACGACTAAAGGGATACAGCTTTTTCTTCCATAAATGTGATTAAAATCAGTTAAAACAAATCACCAAGTGTGAATCACAATACTAGCAGTTCAACAGATGTTGAACTAAAACAAGTAAAAAAAAAAAAGTAAAAAGTTAAAAAAGTAAAATTAATAGAATAAGAATATATATTTATAAAACAAGTACTCTCACAGATTGTGAAAATTGTTACTAACAGAATTTCAACAAAATATTCAATTCAGAAAGAATGGAGAGTACTCAGATAAATACAGTGGTTTTATCAAATATAGCTTAGAAATTCTTTTTTCTCTGTTATAACAATACATTAATAGTCTTAAACAACTTTGTAAATATAAGAACTGCATTTCTGTTTTTGGAAGCATTATCTTCACACATGCATTGAACATAATTATTAAATGACTCATGAAATCATTCAAAATGAAATAAACTATTTTGTAATTCAGTTCCGTGTTTAAGCAAGATAACAGTTTTCAGCAGACGTCATCAGCATTTTCATTAAATGGGAAATACCTACCATAACAGAATGAAATCAGAAGCAGAATGTTACAGGGAAGAAAAGCATGGGGGCTAAAAGAAAAATCTTTCCTTATACTAAACAGTAGGGCTAAAATTTAGGCAAGTTTTTCGGTGTACAGGCCCTTCATCAGGTCTGTTTGAGCATCTGAGACTAGAAAAACAGCCTGAAAAGCAGCACGGGCAGCACAGGACTACCAGGTCTCATCTTGGTCTTGCTGCCCACCCTGCAAAAAGCTTGGCTCCACCTCCATAAAATTCTATGCCACACTCATCCATGCTACATAAAACTTGGCTCTGGGTAAACTCTGGGTTTACCCTCTGGGTATCACTTTCTTACTTCAGCCCTCAAATACGACTGTCTTTTATGTACTAGAAGTCTTGGGGTGCACTACAAAGGCACAATGTGTATCAGGACACTGTTACATGAACGTGGAAGGAACCAAACCTGACAGTGCCTCCTCTGCCTCAACCATGCTGGCTTTTGGGATTGTTCCCCACGCTCACTTTCTTGTTTGGCACTCAGGCCAAAATCAAATCAACCTCTTCTTCCTTCACATACTGAAACCTGTCTTACCATTTTATTATCCCTACTGTGAAAACTTTCACTCAGGCAATCAATAACAACAACCTTTTCTGCCAGTTGCACAAGTATCTCCTGTGAGTTTTCAGCTCACAGGGAATGATGATATTTAAGCAATAGTCACTGTTAGTTTTTTAGCTTTAAGTTCTGAATCCATCTATTTCCTTCCTTGTATTTCTAAGTAAAATTTAAGTCAAATATTACAAGTTAACTCATTAACTCATATTATGAGTTAGTTCATTGACTTACAGGAACTTTATGTGGCTTGTGAATACTGCTAGCCACCAATCTTACGTATTCATTAAATTGTGATGCCCTCCTCCTCCATGAACTCTGAAACACTGCAGACTGGACCAGCTAATAACACATCCAGGTGACTAAACAAAACCCGTAGGTAATTAATAATAACAATAAAGGGAATAGTCAGGAAAATCTGAACAAATTCTGAGGATCCTAGGAAAAATTAAGCTGCAATGGACCCCTGAAGACCATCCATTCCAGTTCAAAGCTGGACTTAATTCCAGAGCATTCATTTTTTAAGAAACTCTTCCATTTTGTTCTGCTTTCAGCAGTCTGGATGTTTTTAATTTTATTATTACTGCCTCTCTCTTAAAACTCCTTTCCCTCAAAACTGAGGAAACTGGGTGCAGTGGAACTTTGCAGACATGTCTGCTTCCATCAGGAGCCTGTATGCTTCTCACAGAAAGGTCTAACAGCTTGGAAATTCAAAGTAGGACCTATGTGAAACTTAACATGAAACAGAGGCTGTTATACTCTACACAGTCAGCCTTTTCTGAAAGCCACTAGTATCCACAACTAGTAAGGCAATGATGCAAAAAGTCTGTATAAAATTTGCTATCTGGCACTTGCAATACTGGGAAAAGGTAAGGTGAAGCAAAGGTACTGAAACTTCTGTTCCTCAGAGCACTGACAGCACAGCAAATAAACAAGGAGGAACTGAAGAGTTTTACAGTCATCACTACAAGATGATTCCATCTCTACATCCCTTTACTGAAAATACACATATACGTGATTCGTACAAGCAACCTTCAGGATACACATATCCACAAACACAAATAAACATCTATCTTACTGAAAACCATGTGATTTATGGCTGCCACCAGCATTATCCAACACTCCAGTACATACCACACTCCATTTAAAAAAATATTTATGTATTTTAGTTTATATTTCTCTTCACAGTCTTATACAGACTTCATCCACCACAGAAACATAACCAACCATGGCATGAAATGCAACAGCTGTTTAACAGCTTTTGGCAGATATACAGAAAGGTTTAATGAGAAGACTGGCCCAGGTAACCAAAGCTAAGATGAACTAAATAGTGAGAATACTATTACCCGAGCTGAAAATTTGACCAAGATATTGAATTAACCTGTTATCCAAACCGCCATGATGCTTTTAGCCTGGTTTAATAAATTAAAAAGAAACCAAACCCTATGTCAACATCTAAATCATCTGTCTCCCATTCATTTTGCCTACCTCCTTGAATAGCTTTTGAGTTTCTTAGCCAAGTTCAAGCAAATTCAACAGACAAGCAGAGGCCTCAAATACTACATTCCTGCAAACTTTCTGAAAATAACAGAGAAAATAAGAACCCTCATTTATGTCTTTATTAAGGGACTGCAATGGGCATGAAGACCTTATTAAATATCAGAAAACTGATAGAGAAAAAGACCTTGTAAATGTCTCTGTTACAAAAAACCTTCATTCACTGCTTGTTAAACATGTAAGACAATCAACTCTGAGAAATAAGCCCACAGGAAATCCAGCTTACTTAATTCCAAGGCATGAAAATAATTAAAAACTGTAAGAGGTTAGGACCTGGGATTTGTATCTCATGTACAAGGCATTACTTTCCACAGGAAGGAAAAAAATCTCACGGGGCTATTCAAGCAAGAGGATCTTTGTACACTCAGCTTTATGTGCCTGTTGATAGAGGCTTGGGTTTGTAAGGAATGGCTATAGTGTATCACTCTTTCAACTGTTCCTTCAAAACTCCTTAGCTTAGAACATATATTTTGCTTTAGCCTTCTCAATACTAAATATAATCACACTTACCTATTACATATATTATATGTATAATTACAAACCTATTACAGTAAGCATAATTATTGTATCTTCATATTGTTACTGAAGCCTTATGTTTATGAATAAAACTCAAAATATAATATGCTTTAAAACACTGAGTTTTCAACCAGGAAAGAGCTGCATGCTGTTAGCAAAAGCATAAAGGTTTAGAAAAAAGATTTTAAATGGTCCCCTCTAATGTTGGGCTTAATTTTGACCCTTTTATTTTTAATTTAACTCCATGCAGTTGTTCTTTGGTGGTATTCTAGGACCATTTTTTCTTCATCACATAATGGAAAGGGGGGTGTATCTAATAGCACATTTGTTTAGAAGATAAATAGCAGTCCATCTCAGCCAAAGTGGCATCATTTGTGACTCTATCATAGACAAAACTGCCAACATCTTAACTGACAGAACTTTCAGAACTTTATGGCATAAAGTTCCTGTAGTTCACTCAAATTGATTACTCATTTGGAAGTGGCTGTGCAGGTCAAAATTCATCTCTCCAAACATAGATAACATCAGCCTTACTTACGTAGGCCCACTCCACAGAAAATGGAGATAGACAGACACTTCTAGGACATGATTCACCTCCTCCTCAAGCAGGAAGAGATTTAGGACAGATATAGTAAAAACACCCGTATCTCAGTAAAAGAAGCCTAGTTCGCTGGTGTTGATGCACTAAAATCACATTCCTACACTTTGGCAATATCCTGTTTTAGGCACTTATGTCCTCATTCAGATTCATGATTAAGTATGCAGTGCAAGCACCTGTTGGTGGCGAGACACCAAGTATCATCCAATAAATCATTTGATAATGAGTCAGTAATCCACCGATACCTAGTTTGTAATTTTCTTTCAGGAAGTGAAATTATCCAAGAGAAAACGTATTTGAATTCAAGGAGATTACAAACTTGCAAAAGGAGTTCTGTACACTCCTAATTATATGCCCTATATTAATTCAAGTATGCTTCACAGAAGTTTGAAACAATTTTGGTGAAAATTTCTCAGGTGGGAGGTTTTTATCACACAATCAAACCAAAAAGAAGTGTTCAGCAGAACCATGGATCCATTCTTGACTAAATTTAACTTTTGGTATGTGATAAATAAACTGAGAGAAATCTATAGCTACAAACATCAGAGGTTTACTACTGCAAATCAGATATTTATGTAAGTACAGTAACATGATACTGTAAAAGATTTAACAATTACTAAGAGTTAGCTTCTTAATATTACAGAAGTGCAGGTTTAAACTATGTAACTTAACAGTGCATTTAATTGTAAAAACAAGTATAAATAAACTATCTGAATCTAAAATTAAACTTGTAATTAAAAATGAACACATAATTTAGACCCTAAAACAAATAACATAAGCATCAAAACAATCCTTAAATAAGGACAAAATCAGTCTGAAATGTTGCACAGAAACTTAGACAGGGGAGACACTCAATACAACCATGTAATAAGTAAAGAACAAACAAAAAGAACTCAATTGTTAACATGCTAACATTTTAAGAAGGATATAAAAATAAATTTTAGAAACTGTTACTTACCCTGGAGATTTGAAACAATGTGGACTTCTGAATAAACTACAACCCGTCTCTTTCCAAGAGAGAATTGTCTAACTTTTCCACTACTTTCAGATCTGGAGTGGAAGATATTTTAGGCCTGGCCAAATATCACTGGAAGAAAATTCGTTCACATGTTTGGCTGTGTTTTGCATTCCATCCTGTTGCTCTGGCACACAGACACAGCTAATTATAATCTGTGACATAAGCGGTTAATTCTGCTGCTAAAATGGTTGTGTACTGACTCCAGAAATGAACTGCCCCGCTGTAAGACACAACCAATCCATAAAGTGCACTAAAATGCCCAGCCTGCCACGTAATGCCAACTTCTTTATTAAAATCTGAGAATGTGAGCACTCCATAGAACCTGCACGTAAGAGCTGTTATCAGAGTTAGCTGCCCTCAGCACGCAATGCAAAATTAGAAACAAAAAAGACTTCTGCTTTCTTTTCTGAATCCATATGTAACATCCCAACTGAATTTTAAGAGTCTATTTTCTGAAATTTTTTCATTTTAATGCTAACATTATTCTAGCTATAATCTATACTGGCTGGCATATAAAAAGTCTCTTTAAAAAAAGGAAATACAGATACTATAATATACCTATAATAGCACATATAAATTCTATACAAGAACTATACTAACAATTACCAATCTTTCCAAAAAGCTAAGCCTATCTTGGTATCTAAAACACCGATCCATATATATGCACAGACACCTATAAATACTAAGAGCTATATATAAAAAAAAAGCTGCATATATTACACACTTTCAGATGACATTATAGAAGTTATAAGACTTTTCTTTTTTCTTAAGTACCATTAAAGCTTTGAGTTCTCAAATACAGAAAAATAATTCCAGCCTGGCACTGCTTACATTAGACTGCCCACACAAACACTGACCAACAGACTTCCTGCTCAACCTGAGATGTTAGAATCTGTGCTGGTAGCTTTCCACAATTAAAAAAGCATTAAAACATACATTTGCAAGATTTCCAGAATAAAAGGTTTGTGCTACGTGAAGCATTGCAATCATCACCCCTGTTTGGATGATTTCATGTCTCAAAGCACAATGTTTCCTTGTTTTCAGCCATGTGCTCACCCTGTCATCACGCTTTAGAAGACGAAGCGCCTATCAGACATTTAACAGCTGCAGATCATAAATTTAGGACTGACACAAATCCAACTGATCACTGGCTGACAAGATACTTTTTTCCCCTTCATGAATTCTGTGGCCATTAGTTCTTTATCAGACTCTGTTTACTTATACAAATGGAGTTCTTTTCTATGCAAAGAAATTAATTCACTGGTATCTGCCAAAAATGACAAGTATTTCCAATAACAAAATATTTATCAATATCTTAAAAATAGATTTTATATTTAATCTCAGGGTTGTATGAAAGATAAAGTGTGAGGAAAGCATTCATATGTTGTTTTAACACCAAAGCTTTTCTATAATTGAAATTCCTTTTAAGTATTAGAGGAAGAAATCTATAAATGATGGACAGGTTTGAAAGGTACATTATTTAGTCATTATTTGGGTAATTGGGTATTTGTGTCTAGGGATTTTCTGGAAAACTTTTTGCCCATTCTTGGAGAAAATCAGAGGATCAGATAAAACTGGGTACATGACCCTAAAAACCCCAATGTTTTAAACTGCATTTAAACAGGTTTTCTTTTGACCTATTTGTAATTATTTGATTTCTCAACATATAAAGAAGATTGACTAAGATTGTGCCTAGCTACTTAAAGATTAGATCCTGTCACCCAGTATCTCTCTTTATGGAGGAACTTTGCACTATTTTCCATATATAATTTCTCTTCAGTGCTCTAGATGCATGACATGCTTTGTCTTGCTCTTCTACATAACTGATTTCTGTGAAGTAAAAACTTGAAAAAATGAAAAGAACAAATAAATACCTCAGTTAGTAGCTTCTTAAGTTCTCATGAAGTAGGACTGAAGCAAGAGCAACTGTCAGTGAGTTCTGTACCATCTGAAGGCAGGTGTCCTCCTATTTAAATGCAAAGAAGGGAAAGAGAAAGCAAAATTTTTCTTGAGCATGGAGAAAAAATAAGATATATTCATGAACTGCCCCCCTGACTATTTAACTGACAACATCTTACAAGTGATAGACCAAATTTCACTCAGCTTAAAACTGCGGAACACAAATGAAACACTGGACACCCAACAGCTGTTTGGACTGCAAATGCTCATGACAGCAGAGTTTACAGTAAATGAGAAATAAATATTAGTCAAAAATCCACATGCAAAATAATAAAAAATATTTCTGTTGCAACTATAAGATTGGAATTCATCAGTATAATGAACAGTAACTTCAATAATGGAATTACACTGCATTTGTACAAAATCTAAATCTTTCTCTCCTTCAAGAAACTTTCTTCACAATTCAAGAATGCTGATATCCCATTCCTCACCCCAAAACTGCCAACCTCTTTTTCAACTGGATTTTGAAAGTCAATGGCTGGTGACTTAGCCCTGGCAAGGTAACTAAGCAAACATATTTATCTTCCACATTGTCAAGATCCACCCACATCAGCACCTGAGTAACTAAAGCACTTGCAAACTTACATCAGGAAAAAACAATGGGAAAAAAATACAGACATTATGGTTTTAGTATTCTGTTAATTTTAACCAATTCTACCTTTTTAAACAGAAGTTTGGTGTATCCCTGTAAGATTTCAAAAACATCTGCTTATTCTTCAAAGTACAAAACAACAGTGTTGGAGAAGACACTATCACGTATCAGTTTAAGTAATTCATCTAACTAGAAAGGACACAGAAGACATTTTGTCCTGTCAGGTATTTTTCAAGTCTGTGAGATGTTTAAAGACTGTGATAAGCAGCAGTAAGCAAAGGGTATTTAAGGGGTGATAAGGATTTGGTAAGCAAAGGGTATTTAGGAAACAAGAATATTCTAGCCTGTATAGGAAATGGAATTTATCTGAAATACTGTGATTATGTGGAAAATAGTAAAAATAACTAAAAGTAGGTTGCATGGATGTGTAACTCCAGATGATATCAGAGATCTTTTTCAACCTAAAAGATTCTATGAAACAGGAGTTTTAACATACGAAATATTTAAAGATGCCTTGGTAAATGTTCAGAAAAGTCAAGTAGTGTAGTAAAAGCAAATTTAAAGATAAAATGGCAGAAACTTTGGTTTTGCATTCATTCATAAAGCAAAACAAAAAAGTAACCAAATTCTCAGAATAGCTAAAGTGGGGGATACTTTTAACAATGGTCAGAAAATATAAAAAGTAATTATTTACTAGACATCTCAGGACTCCCAACAGACAGGAAATGTCCAAGTATCCTCTATTCTTGTTCTTGGGCATTTTAGTTACCCATGAGCTTGAATAATGATGCCATAGAAAAAGAAACTTTTCAAAACCCATTTTTTCCAGTTCTCCTGACTTCCCACTATGTTATAGGCTCCAATGTGATATTAAGCAAGAACTGGTGGCAAGAATTTATCTAGTGTTTCCCTCCAGAGCATTTTGAATCGGCTATGTTTGATGTGCTTTTTAATTTTGTAAGGGATAGGACAGCTGGCCATTTATTGATAGATTGAGACCTTACCTCTTCCTAAGAATAGGGCTATGGTGAATATTTTAAATGGGATGTAATCTTCTAAACCTGAGCAAAACAGTGAGCCAAAAGACAGTTACATCTTTTCCATATAAATAGAGAGAAACATTTGAAAGTTACTCTTACACCAGTTAAAGCTATAAAAATGTAATTGTTTTAAGGAGTTACAAAGTAGAAAATACTCCAATAGGAACCTTTTAAAATAAACACAACTCTCAAATACAAGGCTTGAAGGGAGATCTGCTTAGACCACTTAATTACATTATCTATAACGAGGTTCAAAACAGCTTTGTAACTCAGAATATTTATGTTTTGTTAGAGAATGAAAAAAAATAAACTAAAAGAGAAAAATCTGAAAATTACTATGCAAGACAATATGAAAATAAAGGAACCAGTAAGTATCCAACTGCCCCATGTGTCAGCGCACAGCAGGTCTGGTTTCTAAGAACTTTTTTCATCTGTGAGTACAAACAGCTGGCTGTGGTCTATTGCCTGATCACCCTAACAGCACTTCAATCGCTGCTTCAGCTGCCAGGTTTTTGTTCCTTGCTACAACACCCCTTTTCTCTATCCCACTTTTTGACACATTCTCTCACATTTCCTCCCCAATACACTCAGTGGCTCCAGAAGAGGGATCTTTTTCACTTGTTGTTCATCGGCTCTACTCAATCTCTCTTCTAATTAACGTAGACACAAAATTAATTTACACAGAAGAGTTTCAAACTGTCACAGAGGGCTAGTTAAGGCTTTTTAAGGGGGGGGAGGATGTGTTAAATGATATCTTCTGCTTGGATTGCATCTTCACACAATCTGATTAAAAACGATTTCATTTCTGTGCGTTTAATACTGCACAAACCTTTAAAGAAATTAAGAAGTGAAACAACAAGTGACAAGCTGCATGTGTACTCTGTGCTCACCACTGCACTCTGTGCAAAGATGAGCCTGACAGCTGCCCTGGAATATAGGCAAGTTAGGAGAAGTTTATCTCCTAAGAGCAAACAAGAAAGCTCATGTTTGTAGACCTTTTCAAAGAGTCCAGGTGAAAAGATTAAGTAGGAGTCTGCATCTTATGCAGACTGGAAGGCACAATGGAGGGACCTTGCTATAGTACTACCTTAAGAGCAGAAATGTTGCCTAACTCAGTATCAAGGAGGAAAAGCCCCACCAAACACTAAATGTCCAAGCAGATTTGCAATGATTTTGTCCTGTTGCAATGTTGGTACAATTTAAGCATTCTCCTAAGCAGGAAATGCAAATACTGTTAGCTTGAGGAAGTTAATTATTAGTTTTTTCTCAGGAAGACAACCAGAAATGTTTTTTTCTTTGGTATAATTAACAAAGCATACAGGAATGTATACTTTCGTTTATATGAAATTCTCTAATGTTCTGGACAGGAGGGTGGAGCAAAGCACCTTTTAATAGGTGTGCTATTTTGTGCATTGGGATTTTTATTTTAGGATATGATTCATTGTGCACCTACTCAGAGCTCCATCTGCAAGCACTCTGTGACAGGCAAAATAGTGTATTTACAATTCTATTTCGTACAGTATGTCAAATCACTTCTACAACAGACGTCAACAGCACTGACAAATCAACAGAGAACCACGTTTCATGTTCTCTGGTTCATTGCAAAAACTCTGAAGTTCCCTCCAGTATCAAGGAGGTTTCCATTTTTTCACCTGTGAAACTTGACTTGCAGCTCTGCAAGTCAAAGGAGCAATTTCTCCTCTTTGCTGTTCCTCTGGAGCTGCAGGCTCTTAGACCCTCATTGTGCTTCTTCCTGCTTTTTTACTCCTTGATAAATTTGTGGTTTCTGAAATTGTCTTTTTTAGAGTATTTTTATATGTCCCTAAGGAATGACAATCTTTCTAATTCCTTCTGAGGTCCTACCAGATACAGTCAGTCTAATAAATAGAACACATCAAGTAAGAAGAACAAGGAGCCCCCAGGTTAGGCCATACCCTCCTATGTTGTAGAATGAATTTGCTAATGGACAAAGGGAAACACTGTTCTTCAATAATTTGCACAGTATACACCATAATATAACCAAATTATGTGCTCTCTGAAATCAGACATATTTTCACTGTCACTGAATGAATGAATGTCTTGCAGTCAGCGCAGGAAAAGCTTTTACCCAATACTGATTATCTTTTGTGGTTTTTTTGGTAGCCAAGGAAAAGCAACGTTCCCAAATTATTTTACTTTTCCTTTAAAACTATGCTATAAAATGCTGAATGATTAATGATTTTTCCTTTTACAAGGAAGCTTGTAAAGCTGTTCTGAAGTAGATTACTATTAATTTTGCAATCAAAATCATACTACACCCTATGACTCACTAAAAGAATGCCAGGGAAAAAAAGCCCTAGCATTTTAAAATGCCAAAAATGGGGTGGAGGGTGAGAGAAAGCACAATTAAAAGCATTTTTAGTGCTACAGAGTAAAACAGCCTAAATCACGGATATATTAGCTATTATTCTGGAAACTACAAGTATACAGTATTTTATAAAATTTCCATTTTTGACTGTGAAACTGAGTCCCTCACTTTTAAATTCCCAAGACATAGTTAATACATGCACTGTACAGGTACAGAGTCAACCCAGCAAAACATTTCCCGGAGAGACCTTCTCACCTTGAAGGCCTGAGCAATCTTTGGTTAACAAAACACAGTTACATATTGGGTTTGCATGGCCAGGTTTCCATAGCAGAGGGGCTACAGGGGTGGCTTTGGTGAGAAGCTGCCAGAAGCTTCCCCCATGTCCAACCAAGCCAATGCCAGCTGGCTCCGAAACGGATGTGCCGCTGGCCAAGGCTGGGCCCATCAGGAACGACAGTAATGCATCTGGGATAACATATTTAAGAAGGAAAAACGCATTATTGGGCAGATGTAATTGCAACCAAAGAGCAGTGGAGTAGGACTATGTGAGAGGAACAGCCCTGCAGACCCCAAGGCAAGTGCAGAAGGAGGAGCAGGAGGTGCTCCAGGCACCAGAGCTGAGATTCCCCTGCAGCCCCTGGTGCAGCCCATGGTGAGGCAGCTGTGCCCCTGCAGCCCCTGGAGGACCACAGGGATGCAGAGATCCACCTGCAGCCCATGGAGGAGCCCCACGCCAGAGCAAGTGGATGCCTGAAGGAGGCTGTGACTCCATGGGAAGCCCGTGCTGGAACAGGCTCCTGGCAGAGACCTGCAGACCCACGGAGAGAGGAGTCCACATTGGAGCAGGTTTCCTGGTAGGACTTGTGACCGTGTGGGGGACCCATGCTGGAGCAGGCTGTGCCTGAAGGACTGCACCTCATGGAAGAGTGACCCATTCTGCAGCAGTTTGTGGAGAACTGTTGCCTGTGGGATGGACTCACACTGGAGAAGTTCATGGAGATCTGTCTCCTGTGGGAGGGACCCCACACTGGAGCAGGGGAGACTCTTCTCCCTGAGCAGTGGCAATAACAGTGTGTGATGAACTGACTGTAACCCCCACTCCCTGTCTCCCTGCATTGCTAGGGAGGAGGAGGCAGAGATGAGAAGGAAGGAGAGGTAGGGGAAGGTGCTTTTAAAATTTGTTTTTACTTCTCATTATCCTGTTCTCATTTTGTTAGTAATAAATTCAGTTAATATCCCCAAATCAAGTCTGTTTTCCGTGACAGTATTTGGTGAGTGATCTTTCCTGGTCCTTATCTCAACCCATGAAACCTTCATTATATTTTCTCTCCCCTGTCCAGCTGGGAAGAGGAGTGATAGAGCAGCTTTGGTGGGTGCTGGGCATCCAGCCAGGGTGAACTCACTACACATTAAAAAATATCATTTAATTGATGATTTCCCAAGATCACTCCATGAAAAATCTGCACTGAACCATATTTCAGAATGCAAGACTGAAGTACTTAATTCATAGTCACTTTTCTGGACCAAGATGATTGTCCTCATCAGGCAGACGACGGAAGCTCAGCATTTAGCTCAGGAGTTTTTACCTCTTCTAATGTTCTACAAAGACAAAAAGAAGGCCAATGGAAAAGAAGCAGAAAAAGGACAAGCAATTTTTCTTATCAACCACCATAATAAAACACCACTTTGTGCTCCTGCTTTCTGTGGAAAAAAAACCAAAAAACAAACAGCCTTTAAAGAGCAACAGCACAAGTATAGAGAAAATAATTTTTAAGAATCTGGTTTGACGTTCTGAATTTGTATTGAAGCAGAGCCTTGGTACCAGAGGTTAAGTCACAGCTCTTTATCCATAAGATCTTTTTTGAGCTACCATTCATAAGAAAGACTGTAAAAATAATAATATTGTTAGCATACCCCAACTATCTGTTGGCCCTACTGAGATTTTAGCTTTGCCAAAATGGAAGCAGAAAAATTAGGCACATGAGAAGTGAATTTAATTAGGAACTTGCCATCTGGCATAAGCAAGCAAATGTTAAGTGGCGCCCTTTTAATATAGAAGAAACTATAATCAACCAGGGAACAGACTATAAGCTATTTCCTGTTTGATTGAAATGCACAAATTAACTATGGGAATAGTGTAATTATCTAGTATTTTGAAGGGTTATCCTCGAGGCTGAGCTGTAGGCAACCACAGCAAGCAGAGTAACCATAGTGAAAGTGTTGACTTAAAATTGACAGATGTAAGCTGATAAATTTTGGCAGTCTTTAAGATAATGACATCCCAACTTATTAAGCAGAGTTTGAATATACTTGCAAAATAAAGAGTTGTAGGAGTTTAAACAATAAATAATAGTAGTGCTATCTGGAGCAATGTTTATTATAATTTGGCATCCAATTCTGACAGGTTATTTAAAAAATAATAAAGAAAGAAGTAGAACAAAATGAAGTTGGCTCTACTCAGCTGCTCTAGTTGTGCACAATAGGAAACAACTTGTTTGATTTTAGTAAGAAACATTATCAACAAATGCCCAAGTTTCTCCTCTAGTGAACCTGTGATTCGTAACAGCTTCATAATTACTAGTCAAAGTAATTGACTAGCAGGGAATACATTCATTTTAACCATAACCAGAAGGTATGGTTAAAAGCCTTTTTCCCTGTTATTTACTCAAAACATTTTGTGTCACATCTTTACTTCTCACACTTCATTGGCTTTGCATCAGCTGAAGTGACAAGAGCTGCATCCTGGTTGGTATGATCATCTCATTTACTGTCTGGATAACTACACAATTTTCAGCTGTGCAGTCAAACACCCAGCCCATCAATGGTTAGAAAATGGCTGCAGGGCTCAACACAAAGCCAAGGCACAGATCAGCCCCTCCAGCAGAAAACAAATTTCAGAAATTCACTGTCCTTTTCCTAAGGAAAAGGTGTCTGACCATCTCCAACCTACGGTGAAGACCCACACTTCCCCTTAAGGGTGGGTCATCACACCCACTCTGTTATGGTGTATTAATCCAGCAGATAAGCACCAAAACCAGACTAAAAGTGCATTGTTCTCATCAGCTATTGTACAAAACTGAATGGACCCTTTTATGAACAGTATAACTAGCTGCATATCCAGTTTAACCATGACTTAGAGCTATCTGTACTTTTTCTAGCATTTTCTAAGGAAGTATCCTTGATATTTCCTAGAATATTGATAGGAAGAGGCCTTAAAGGATAACCAGCAACATACAAGTAGTCAGTGCCAAGCCTTTCAGATTTTCAGAATGTGCACATACCTTTGGGGCTCTTTCTCTTTAATTGTCATTGTTAGACTTTATAATTAACTGATTTTACCTGCCTCATAGGAACCTTAAAATCTGATTCTGGGCTTGGCAAAACCATCAACACCAGACCACTTTATTTTTATATTCTCAAGCAAGTTCTAGTAGACACTTGATATACTTCTCCTTCCTCATTAACTTTGCTTGACGTGCTTAGATTTTAAGCTTTTTCTTAAGTCAAGGGCATCTTGCTTTGTTATCAATAGTTAGTAGTTCTTATTTCTTATACAATTTAATACTCCTTGTCTGTCTTCTATGTAATATCCCCAAAAGAAGAAAAAAAAATTAATGAAGCTGCATTTTAAAATCAGATTTATTGTCCAATACATTTGTGGGTGCATGTGAAAATACTTACAGGTATCTCTCAAAATTCCCCCACAGTTCTCTACTGCCTGCCACAGGACCAAGCAAGCAGAAAGGATGGCAGTTTTGTTTGCTACTGAAATAGTCTGGGGGGTAAAGGTCTGCTCAAGACTATATTCAGATTTTCTCCTGAGAATGGCACAGGAAGAGAAGCAATATTTTTGGATATTTGTGTTCTCCTTACATTTTTAAGACTGAATCAAGGAGGGATTGGCACTTTGACACCTGAGGCTAGAAGAGAAGTTGCCTCCAGCCATACTGATTTTCATGACAGCTTTCCTGGGTATGTTGTTAGCTGAAGACTGTAAAGTCAGGGAAGATAGACACTGAGTGTTGCATTTGTGATATTTAGCATCCAACAGCACACAGGAATACTCTTCCTGCAGTGATAAGGATACCCAAGTGACTGTGAAAAAGTGAAGACAATGACTCACCTTCAGGTTACACATTCAGAAACTGGAAGGAGTTGAATGAAAATGTGTTTGCATTGTTGCTAGGGAAGTTGTTCAGTCCTAGGGGCAGATTGTAACAATGCTTCATGTAAAGGCCGTGCATTGAGAGACCAGGACGAGCAGCTGGAAAAGTACTGAAGGAAAGTTTGACCTTACTCTGGGAGAAACTAATGGAGGAAATCCCACGAAGGACAGAGCCTGAGCAAAGAAGGAGCATTTTGAGGCTGCTGGTTTAGTAGTCAATCTGCTATAGGAAGATACCACTTCTGCTCTTGATGCTTAATGTGCAAGTTACATACAGGTTAAGGAGAATGGTCTTTAAGATATAAAAGACTACCTCTGTGAGCAACAAAACTGTACTCACTGAACTTTTTCCAGCAGCACCTTCCCTAAGATGATATAGGAAATTAGTACACCCTTCTAATCATACAAAGTAACCTCTACAGAACAGGCCAATAGATACAGAGATTCTTCTACATTAAATTCTATCTCTTTGCTCAAGTATCATTTTATATCCTCACGTATTGCAAGGATCCTGTCTTCACTGCAAGAGAAGTCTTCACTTGTCTTTTACTGCAGAAGAAAGGACTGGGCTTTGTTTTGTACCATTCTTTCTACTTGCAGCATATTCTCATAGTAAGTCTATACCTTAGGTAGCTTGCTTTCTTTTCCAGCAATCATCAACACTTGAAACAATGACTTGTACATGGTCTATGTACAGTCAAATAGCTCCACTTTAAATCTTCTTCTTATAGCAGTACAGATAATCAGGTAATTTGCATTTGTTAATTATTTTATGGTTACATAAAATGGAGAAAATATGTCAACCTAATTTATATTTGTATGAGTGTTATACACTCATTTATAATTTTAAAAAAATCCCCAAAATAACTAATAAAAAATATTTTGGGCTATATAAATTTTTAAATGGCATATTCAGAAATTATGAAATGAAATATGACAAGAAAAGACAGATTCATTGTCCCTCTTCCATGCTTAGTAAACAGTAAAATTTACATGCTTACTTATATTCCTCCATGAAAAGCGTAACTACCTTAAAATACTTTTTTTCAAAAGTTTTACTGGAAATGCCACATAAAATCAACTACATGTTCTGTGTAGGCCCAGGGAACAGATCCAGAGGAGGGCAAAGGCCCCAATTAGCAAGATGAGGTAAAAAACCTCAAGACAAACAGATGGACACATGATAACTAATAGTGTGTCAATTTCTTGTGAACTAAAGTGACCTTATACTTACTTTGCATTCCCAAAAGATAACTAAGCATAAATGAGCTATGGGGTTTTATTTTTTTTTCCTATTGCAAGAGTAATTATCAATTAGCAATGCAGTGAAGGTTCAGTGTCACTCTCTCAGAACCACTAACAATTCAAACTTTGAGATACGTGTTTAACGTGCTTGGTGCAGAAGCAGCACTACTGATAACTGGCTATCTCTGTAGGATGCTTCCCAGTTTTCAGTAGACTGCGATGCATCATCTGTAATGATGTCAAGTACTAACAATTCTCACTCCTCATTCCTAAGACAATCCCATGCAATTGATTACAGTTCTTGGTTTCACCTGTTTTAGTAAGGATCCATAAATAGCATCCTTGTGAGAAAACATACAATTCCACAAATTAATGCTTTCCTGAATATGAATAGTGTAACTTTTTCTGCGAGTTGACTCCATCCCAGCTAGACCCAGTGACGTGCCTTTGGAGATATCTGCAATTTCTATCGAAGATGGATGCCTTTGTCTTCTTGATTCTTTTTAGGCACCATGAAACGAAGATTCAGTCTTAAGAGGAAAGACAGAATTTAAGGAACAATGCTGGCAGTCATTACAAAATCCTGACTTCTACAGAACTGTTGAGATAATTCTTATCAAGAATAACTCTAATAATGAAAACGTAAAGTATAATTTTGAGAATGAAATTAACAATAGTCTACCTGGTGTATTTGCGTTAATCTGGGCTAATGATCAGGAACAATAGACTTTTTTTTTGTAAAAACTAAATGAAAATCTCAATGTTTTACTTAATAAATTATACAATATTTAAAAGAAGGATATTGATTTTATAAAGAGGAATGTTTATGGAGGCACTGAAAATTTACACTAAAATAATCTCCAAAAGAAAGTTTACAAATTAGATGCTTTGAAACATTTGTAGAAACTAAAATTCATAAATTACTCAAACTATAGCAATGGAGAGAATTTGGCACCTATAGAACATTCGCTTCATTTTCCATTTTCTTTATAGCAATATGAAATCAAGGTGAAAGCAGAAAAGGATTTTATGGCTATGAGACAATCATAGAATCTCACACCAACAGACTTAAAGAGGGCTCAAACAGAGAAAACTGTGAATGTGCCTGGAAAAACAAACTGCAGTCAACCTATAAAGTACAAGAATGTATCTCTAGAAGTTCTGGAAAAGTTTAGGGGAAAAGAAATGAAGTCCTGGTGTACCACATCAATCCCCCTACTGGAGTTCTCTTACTGTCTTAATAGCCACTCAGCATGGGGCTAGAATCTAAGAACAATTAAAGAAACATCAGGACCATACACAGCTACAATAGGAAATTATTTTTTTTAATAACCAGAAAACAAACAGTCCCTTTGGAAAGTTATTTTATTTCCTAGAAAAACTTTTTCTAAAAAGTGAGTTCATTGAAATTTCCCAAACTGTAAATAATAAACTGTCTTCCACTGTCTATAAATATTTTACTTTCATGTTAGAACTTGATTTGATGAGTAGCTATTGAACTCCATTTGAGATAAAATTTTCTCATATCTACTTACTTTCCAGCTGTTTCAACTAATTTACCAAAAAATGCAAAAAGTATAGCATAAAACCAAAATATTCACTATCTACCCTGCACCTGTCACTAAAGTGGATGACTGTACAGCTTTTTGCCACAGGACTTAATTCAAGATGTAAAAATAAACTCTATTTTCATCAAACTCCTGTTGGTGAAACTCTAATTTGGCATTACATATGGGAATTCTGCTATCAGCATTCATAAACACCGCACATTGTAGCTAGGAAGAGAAACAAAGCTTATCTCTGATGGTTTTGTTAACGCCATCCAACATCTTCCACAGCTTCTCAACTGAAAGGGCTGTTATATATCCAATCCCCTATTTATCCTGATATTCTTGCTTAGCTACATTTTGAACCCCCTTTTCATGAATGCAGCTTTCAAAACCAAGGGGTGAAATTATCCTACCTAGTAATGGTGCTCCTTCCTTGGATAATTCTCAAGTGCATTTTAACAAAGGGTGAATTTATCCCAATCACAAAAAAATGAAGTTTTCCCTTCCAGTGTCCACAGGAGAAATGCTCCAATCCCTGCCTAATATTGCACAAGACACAACATACCTCCTGCCATTTTTGTACCACTGACACCTTCAATCAGTTCCTTAGATGCAGAGAACATACAGAAAATACTTGCCATTTCTATCCCACTTTCTTTGGTGAGCTCACATAAGTATCCTAACAACAGCTGATGGCATGGCACTACCAAACGTCCAATTAAACAATGGCGAATTGAAAACACAGCTGTAGACTTTGAAAATGGTGCTGTGTTTGGTATGTGGCTTTACAGCAAGATGACTGAGGTGATATGTTAAAGGTACTGAGGTCACTAAGTACCAGTAAAGTCGTAAAATGGGTTGGTTTGGGTTGGAAAGGACCTTAAAGATCATCTAGATCCTGCCATGGGCTGGTAACATATGAGGGTATCAGAACTGGTTCCAAAAACACCACCACATATGTGAGGACAAATTGCTACACTGAAACAACAGAATCCACTCCCCGCTGTGAAAATGAAAGGTAAAGACAGAACATTCTTCTTTTATGTTGAGCACTTAACAACACAGAGCTGGCTTCAGAAGCTTAGGGCCAAGAAAGAATACCAAGGGGTGACTCTACCTAGATTAATGGCATTTTGATGCCATAAGGAAAGCATCAAGGAAACATACTGAGGGATTTTCTGTCTTTCAAAAGGACAACATGGCAGGTGGACTAGATGATCAATGAAGGTCCCTTCTGACTGAAGTAGTCTGTTCTAGTCTATTCTGACATACCTTACATTTCCATGACCTGGATTTGCTGTCTCATCACTCTGAATCACTACTGTCTCATCACTCAGAATCAGAAGGTCCTTCTGAAGCTTTTCAGTTGATCCTATTTCTGACTTCTTTTCAAGTATCAGAGCTCCAACACAACCCTTTTGACGCATGCTGTCGTAGGAAAGACATGTGGAGTGCATTGTGCAAGAAATGTGTTACGTGGACAGGTCTCAGCACAGAACTGTTGCAGATCTTACAGAGACAATGTTTCTCCCCTGCAAAAATTTAGCATGTATTTTTACTGTTTTCCAAGTTTTAGCCATCTGTTTATCCTTTCACAACCCTACTACTTGTGCCACAGCTGCTTTGTTTCTTAAATTTCTGGTTTGGGAATATCTTGAAAGCTTCCTGAGGATATCTGATGAATCAACAGGAGAATTTTTACTGATCTAATTCACCATGTGCAGGGACACATGATATCATGTAGCTACAATGAAATTTAAACCTGGAATTGCTTAAAAGACTGATGCAAAATTTGAAAGTCAAAATATCTAGCCATATCCCAAGTCAAAAGTATACAATAATTTGCTTTAACGGGTTCTTTTCATAGCTGCTTTGCCTTCATGACACATACTTTGGAAGCTTAAAAATTCATCTAATTTTTCATCTTCTCAGGATACAAGAACAACAAAATCAATGTCAAAAAAGCTGCATCTAAAACTTTCAGATGCCTCAAAGAACCAAAATTACAAGCGACAATGCTTAAGACTGACAGAATGCAGAGAGGCTTTTAGTTTAGCATTCAATTTTCTGAAAATTAAAGTACAACTATCAAAGTGGTAGCAGTATTAAAATGAAGGTTGAAAACTGTCAACTTTTGATAGAAAGATTACTTTAAAGTGCTAGTAACTAGTCAGATGTTTCTAAGTCAAATAAGAGCTTAAATGTTAACAGCTTAAACGTTCAGGTTTACATGCGATAGATGCACACTAAAATACAAAGAGAAAAGTCTTTAAGAAAAAGCAGCTTGCAGCTTACAGAAAGGCAGAAGGGGCTGTCATACCAAACAAAATTCCATAGAACTGAAACAACATGTAATTAGAATAATTAATGTAAAGGAACATGCTACTTAATTCAAGTAAGGTTAATTTACCTATGTAATGAACCAGTGCAAGGAATTTTGAAGTCTGTTTTGGCAACCTATGCATGGTGATTAAGGCACAAAAAAAAAAGGGCCAAAAAAAAGGGGCAGTGATTTTCATCATGTTCTCCACTCCTTCTAAACCCACATCTTCTTATAGAAGGAATTCTTTAGCAGAGGTAAAGAAAAGCTAGTGAATATCCATTATACCCATTTAAGTAATACATACATATAGAGAAGTTCTTTCCATTTCTCTCTTTTAGGTACCTTCTAGATCCACCATCTACAGCAACACAACTTTTTGATTTACTCAAGGCAAACTACAAAAACACAAACAGCTGTTAGACCAGTACCTCTTAGGCAGAAGACAAACCAGTTCTTTCCTTCTCTTTTCTTCCTTCACCTGCAGAGTTTCAGAAAAAAACCAACAAAAAAACCCCAATGAAAATAAAAAGCCAATCCCAAACCCTCTCCTTCCAACCACCTAAATCTGACTCCTGCCATCACTATCAGGAATATAGACAGTCATTTACCACCAGTTGGTATGCAGGTTATTTTATTTATGTGTGATCTGCGACAGAATGACTCCAGCCTAAATATCCACACAGAAAACTGCAGCATTTTTCTTTCACTATGTGTGCTTCAAGATGTCAAGCCTGGGAAACAGAGTCCAGCTACCAAAATATTTGATATTATTGCCTCCACCGACTCTGATCACATTTCAGACCAAGGCTGGCCAGTGTCCAGGGTCCATATGCTAGTCCACCTAACAGGAAGATACTTGGCAAATGACTTCAGACTGAATTACAGCTTGACTTCTAAGGGATGGTAGGAAATTTACCGGGCCTAAGGATTCTCTGACTTAACTCCAGGACCGGGGCAAGGAGGAAGAAAAGGACTGGGCCTGACTTCCTTCGCTGTTTTCATAGGGACTTCCTAGAATACAAAACTACTTTTCACATGTCACAGCACAGAATTATTTCAGGGCAAAGAGTAAACAGATCAAACGTAATGATGCCTCTAGACAGCCCACATGCTAAGAATTTAGCCAGATTGGAAAAGTAAGGTAGGTAGATTCCTGGAAATCTGACTAAAACTCATATACAAAGGCATGACAAGTGGCTCTGACAATTCTTGAAATGTGCGAAGAGAGTAGGAGAATATTCTGAGAAATAGCACTAAAAGATTATGTTTCCTGTCCTTATATTCTTTCCTAGGCATTTGTTGTGAGCTACTGTCAAAGACAGACTTTTAGGCAAGATGGAGCTGAGGTATTTCCAAGATTCATCATAAATACAGCACTGGAGATATCAGCACCTCTAACACCTCTCTGAGTCTTCTTCTTTATGTTAAGGGGAGCCAACACATAATTCATTTGTACCTGTAAGAGTTCAAGACTGAGCTGTTGTTCCTGTACTGGGTTCTGTTATCAAAGAATAGTTGTCACTTGTAGTAGGGAGCAGGGCTTGAGTGGCACCATCCCAGGTAGACTAACTTTCTGAGACTGATACAGATGGCATCTCAGGATAGGTTAAGAATGCTATAGGCATCATTAGAACAAGTCTAACCCACACAATATATGTTCAGCTGTTAGAACCAGTCAAGGAATCCACAAATCTTCCTTGGCTGTCCACAAATCTCTGTAGACAGCTATGCACTGCAATTGCCAGTTATAAACATTATGTAGAGAAAGCCATATAAACAGACCCCATCAACTACACCAAGATAAATGGGAACTCCCCTTGAACATATTCCCTATAAACATGGTTGTTTATAGTATGGATGATTTGCAGTCGTATTTTCTACAACCGAATATGAAAAGACTCAGATTTTACTCACTTAGACTGAAGTCCCTCCTCAGGAATGAGCTGGGGCTTCATATTCCTTATAAAGGTGGTTGTTTACAGTATGCATGATTTGCAGTTATATTTTACTCACTTAGGCTGAAGTCATTCCTCAGGAATGAGCTGGGGCTTGGCGTACTTTAAAGAAAAGTATCATTCTCCTGTTCAATAAGGATGAGTGCCCAGAAAACGGAAGAGCAGGTGTCAGATATGCCAGGCTCTAGACAGAAAAACTCTAGACTGAATCCTGATCTCAGCTCAATGGGACAACCGAGTTCAGTTTCCTCAACCAACATTCTGTGTAGTGAGGCCTAAAACTTGATGAAAACGAACAGGCAAAGAGAATCATCCTTCACAAGACAGCAGTTTCTTTCAAACTTTGTAGTATAATATGATCACAGATGCCAAATTACAACATTTCACATTAGCTCATGAAGTTGTATTCCATAAACCAGGATAACCCTAAACAAACACTCTGGGATCACAGCTTCACCAATGGTGAAGTTACAGCAACATCACATCCAGGCAATTACCACAAACCAATGGGTTGTATAAGCATCAAAACACATTCAAGAGACAAAGCAGTTCAAGAACAAAGAAGCCTATGCTGTGAAAACCTGAAGTCTTCTGAAGTAGCTGCCACACCATCTACACTCCTGCTTACATGCAGCTGGGATGCAACTTACCTTTCTGAAGAGTCTCAGGCTTGGGAAAAACAGACATGAGCCAGTACCCACTAATCATCTCAAGGAACAGATGTAGTCAGTGGGCATATTTCTCTCTGAAGTCTTTTTCTGATTATACTACAATGTCCCCTGTTGTTATTCTCTCTTATATCTAAATCTAATATTCTTTGCTGCACAATGATCCAGCATGAGCAGACCAGCTTGAGACTGAACCTATCTAATATTAATCTACAGTCTCACTGTTAAGGCATTCTCTTGTAAGGTGAAGTAGTATGCTTCCATAGCTAGTAACTTTCTGAATTTGGTTTCCCACTTTGCTGTCCCTTTCTTTAGTCTATAATCAAATAGGTGGCTAGGTCATCTATAGCTTTTTCCAAGTTACATTAAATAAAATTCAGTACTCTCCTGTGTAAAACAACTCCTTTGCTTCTGCTCTGGAGAAAGAATTTTGGACTTCTTAAATTTATAGCCACTGCACTATTTTACATTAAATGTATGTGGACTATACACAAAGTCCTAAATTATTTTAAAGACCTATTTCATAGTAGGTCATATTTAGCAGAGGTAAATGCCTCCAAAAATATTCCAAATAAGAAGTACCCTTCAGAAAAGGGATACCTTGCTAGCTGTTGTGAAAAGGTAAGCCCTCTTTATGAGACTGTATTTGGTTTTATGCATTTTGTAAGTTTGTATACAAAAGGTTCAATGTTACAAACAATATTTCCTATTTTATAATCTAAGAAGAATTAGATTATATTTAGCTTGTTTTTACTCAGTTTGCAGCAGGTAAATTGCAATTCTTTTTAAATCTTTCAAGAACTTTAAGAAACACAGCCCATATATACCATGGAAACTCTTAACCTAAAATCCTGAACACAGTCTGTCAAAACACATCAGTATGAAGAAATCCACATACATTTGGTTGTGACCTATATTTTTTCAGGATAACAGCTTGGGCATGTGAGATATTTGCAAAGATCAAAAATTCCCCTCCTAGAAGGACAACTTCCATAGCATTTAACCTGTCCTTGACATCTGCTAATGTTTATGATCTCCATTATTACCTATGTATGTATCCTATGTAAAGTACTCACAGTACTTTAAACAGGTGTGACAACATTTTAAGAATAGCAATACTCCAAACATCCAATACTTACAAATCCATAGGATTTGTTATAAGATTGACTTTCAGTGAACTGCAAAACAGAATTTGTCTTTTTGCCTATGCAACATGTGTTAGGTATCTGCTTTTACAATTTCTTGTAGAGTACATTAGCAGCACATGACAACAATTCACATTTAGCCTTCTCCCAGCTACCCCAATTTTCCACAGAATTTTCAGGCCCAGGCTATAGGATTAAATAACTTTAACAGCAGTAGCAGGCTAATCCACTTCTGGTACTTTATTTTTCAGGATCCTTGGGACAGAAACTAAGGAACAAGGACTACACTAGAGAAGCGCTTCTGGTGGTGGCACATTTTCAGTGAGCTGATTTCCAAAGGACCAAACAGCCAACTTCCTGTCACAGGGGCAAATGCAATCTCATGCCAAAGCAGAATCCAAAACTCTTCAGAAAAAAATAGTGGCTGGCACTGGACAGCAATCACAGAATGATCCTCAGCCTTTCCCTATGGGACCACAAAGATCTTTAGGAAGACTTCAGGAGTAGGGCTAATCAATTGTTTTTGAGAGCAGCAGCTCACTTCAAACTATTTGGAGTAGCACATTCCAAATTACTCTGTATTCACTGTAGAAAGGATATAGAGAATACAGAAGTAAGCCTAATATTTCTAGCGTGCGGAAAAAAGAGTTTTTAAAAATTACTCTTAATATTTTACTTTCAGCAATGCAAGGGGGAAGTTTAGGCCCAAACAGTTGGGTAAATGCTCTCCCCTTGTCCAGTTACTGTGACCTTGTTTGTTACTTACAAAGTAAAACAAAGATATGGTATTTTTGTTTGAACTGCCTGCTAGGATTGCTTTTGATTAGTAAATTAAATGCAAGGTCAAGCTGCTTTAGCAACAAGGAGTTTTGATAAGGTGCTCCCATTGTTATGTTACAAAAACATGATGACCTTAACATTGCTATGAACTCAGGTTTAATGAAAATGTGAAAAAGTGATTAATGTAGCCAGTAAATATTACATAACCAGAATGTATCAGCAAGTTTAGCTGAGAAGTAAATACGCAAATGCCATACAAAAAAAAGTCTATGTGTATGGATTTTTATGTATACACATAACAAAAATAGGGGTGTTCCTTGAAGTTTCTTCTGAGGTAATGTTTACTTACCTTACAAAAGTGAAATAAGATAATAGGAAGGCCTTGTGATAAAACACAACAGCTTTTATTCCAGTTATAAAAATGTTCATTCTGCCATCTATCTGCTGAGGTAAGCCTGGGAATTCTCATTAAAATTTCAGCATGGCTGGTCATAAAAAAAAAAAAAAGTAGAAATAGTTAAAAAAAAGATAATTGGATTCTTACATGATTGCAGTATAGTCTGACACCTCTAAGTAAGGATATACCTTCTGCCACTGAACAAAAGGTTACCTGGCATGGGATGTGTCTCCTGTCACTAAATAAGCTATGAGATTTATTCACTTGGAATGTTAGGCCCTATTTAGTCTGTTATTTACAGAATAATTATAAAACCATAATTATGGTTTTATTATAAAACTGTAAAAATAACTGGAGTACAACTTCTCACTAACATGTTATTCAGTTACATAAAATATGTATTAAATTTGCTATTACAATGTAAGGCAAATATCCTGAGGCACTCCTACTGGCACAAAATGGTGGTGTTACTTCCAGAGACAAAACTGAGCTATTCAAGAGTAGTAAGTCACCAGTACCACAGCTTTAATTATATTGGTTTAATTCTGTGAAGAAGCACAAGTGAGGAAAATGTTCTCTTGTTTGAACAGGCACTTCTGTAATGGTAAAAGTCCAAAGATCTCAGAATGGGACAGAATCATTCAATAATGATGATGGAGAACACTTACATAAAAATTAGAACTATCACGCTCATTAAAATGAACCTCACGGTTTCTTATGACAAATGTGATGAGAAAGCCTTTATACACTAACAACACTAAAGACTCCTCAGTAAGGTGAAGCTCAAGAAAACTCACATAATAACTTTTCCCCTGTATTTTACTTAAAACTAATCCGGAATGACGTCCTGGAACTTCTTGATGAGAATTTTTTTTGCTAAGTTAATCAAAACTTCCTCTGTACTTTCTCCTTCCAGTTCTCCTGGAGCTCACTACAGAATTTTGCTATGAAACGAGGCCAGACAGGTTTTCACTGGACTTTCAAAATTCAGTTGGGTTATGCTCAGGAAGAAAGGAAGAGTCATCTACACTAAAGAGAAGTGATAAGATTGCTTTACAGGAGATAAGAGACATGAAGACATAGGAACAACATGCGAAAAAGAAACCAAGAAATAAGATGAGAGAAGCAAACAAGAAAAAGGGGCTGAGAAAGAGTGGATACAGTGAAAACAATCTGCAGCGGTTAAGCACAGAACAGAGAGCAACAGGAGTGTCCCATAAAAAAACAGCCTGATGTCCAATATTTCATAGGATAGATGGAAAGTACTTGCTACTACCCATGGTTGTAAATGTAGAGAAGTTTCCACTTTTCTTAAGAACTGCAGAGGTTTGGAACAGAAGTTAGTTCATTTACATGATTTTATAATGCGTAGACAAAATTACTGAAATTTGAACACTGCTTAGCAAAACTCAATAGTACTACTTTAAAACTCGAAAGTAATGAAAATTGTCTTGCTTATAACAAGTTAGAGTTAGCATTTAAGAATTAACCTGCAGTATCACCAAAATTACTTAATTTCTCAACTGAATAGTGAGTATTTTAAGACTCAACTACTGTGGAAAAAAGTTATTATTTTGCTAAGTTTGTAGCAGTGAACTCATTTGTGTCTACCTACAGGAAATGGAATCCTGCTATTCCCTCAACACTAAAACATTTAAACTATGTCTACTTTCATATTTTTTAGCATCTGAGAACTCTGTAATGTTCATAAGTATCATTAATGTAATCTTCATACAGAATCATAATAATTCAATTAAACATGTGATCCTCATATATTTTTTAAAAACATTACTTAAAACGAAATACTAAACAATGCAGGAAAAAGAAAACTAAACTTTTCCATTTTTAGCTGCTCTACTAAGAATTCAAAATCTAGTTTTAGAACCTCTTACCAAACTTTTCACAATGCAAGCATTTCTCAGCCCAAAGAAGTTCTTGAATATAAATTATCATCATAGAGAACACATCAGATGAAAATTTAAAGTATAATGCCAAATACATATGTTCAGAAATAGAGAATTTTTATCAGTTGTTTATTTGAAGATTCCTCTTCAGATAAAGTCATGTGTGTTAGTGTCCTGGTGTCACTCACTAAAACTATGTCAGTAACAGTAAGTAAACTAAGTGCACACATCTTCCCACTGTGCTTGCTGCATCTAACAATTACATTGGCAGCACAGTCACAGCCATTCCCACATTTGTTACTGAAACTCAGATTACTGCCTATATCTGCACATTCCCCTACGCAGATAGCAATCCCTAACTACCAATATGATTATCTCCAATACTATCTTATCATATACTATACTATACTATACAATACTATCCTTATCATCTACTAACTCTTTTGGCATGCACTGGTGTCCAAAGCCAGGCTGGACAGGGCTTTGAGCAACGTTGTGTAGTGGAAGGTGTCCCTGCCTGTGGCAGGGGGTTGGAACTGGGTGATCTTTAAGATCTCTTCCAACCCAAACCATTCTGTGATTCGATTCCATGATATAAAGACATTCCTTCCATGTTGCAGGCGATGTACTTCACACACTATAAGAGTATAGCATTTCCCAGAACTGGTACCAGAAAATTATTATGATTTTAATACCCATAAGTAAATAAATGAAACTGCTTTGAGTACCTTTCAGACATCTTTACATTTGTTTTCATGCTTTATCGACACATAGTTTCAGTGAAAGATTCTCATTTGTTCCTGTCAACTGATTCTAAAGAATAATGTTCTAGTGTAAGGCTGTTTTAAAGGGGGGAAAAAAAGGAGGTAATATTTTCTTTCCATCCAAATCACCCTGCTTCCACAATCTATTGTGACTGTTGACGATTTCACCCATTATCCCTGTTCCTCACGCAGTACCAATTGGTTTCTTGTGACAAAGGCCTGGAGCATGTCAATTTCATCTCTTTTTTTTTTTTTCCCCATCGAAGACCCAGATTGTGAAAAAGCATAATTTATGTACTTAATACCAACTGAGTTTACATCTAAAACTAACAGGAAGAAAAGACATGCCAGCATCTCCTTTAGAATAATGTCTGCAATAATAAGCTATTCAAAAGGATGAACAGAAAGAATTGATTAATTTTCCAGAGTTACTCCAAGTCAACTATCAGATGATTTGTATCAGGATCGGGCTACTTCTAGGTGATGTTGTTGCAGCTGATTGCAGAGACAGCTTGTTACTACAACCAACCTTAGTCAAGCTACTTACTGTCAGGTATGGATTTTCTTCTTCACAATTGCCGATAAAGTAGAAAAAATATGATTGCTGATGGTTTTAGATAACTTACTAGTTTCATGAAGCCATTGTATTCAGAGAATACTGCCACAGCTCATTAGTAAGAGATGGAAAAATCACATAATTCAACCTGCCAAGACAACTTTAAATGCCAAGAAGTAATCTTGTGCTAACTATATTAACTTTTTTAGAATATTTTGCCACATGAATAAAAAAATTGCCTGGAAAAATAAGTGAATTGTAGACATAGCTGTAAGGTAAGCTTGTAGAGAACTCAACCAAAAGTGTATTCCCATAGCTCAACTAAATTTTCCAAAACCTTATGGCACTGCAATTAAAATGAAAACAGGATTTTACATGCAGCCATAAAAATTATTTTAGTCTAGTCACTTCTGCTGTTAATTATGATTTTTTGCACACTCTGCAAGAAGAGTCGAGTCCATGCTCATCATTTAGACAGTGGGCTGAAAGCTGCAGTACTCATGGGAAAGAGATTGACCCTGATCAGAGATTATACCTGAAAATGACAGTACAATCAATAAACCCTAGTGATGGATAGATGAGAAGCAGATTTCACAGATGGCCTCAACTCTTGGATATTCACATGAGGTGCTGATTTCTGGATAGGCATGGACCTTGAAGTAAGCCTGTCAGCCAAGAGTGGATGCAGCAAATATCTGCTGGAAATGTGGGCTGGAAAAATGGCAAAATTTTATGCACTTTGTCACCAGCTTGATGATAGGACTAAAGAGAATACATGAATCAGCATGCATGTCCAAAAATTATTATCTGTCAATGTAATGTCTTCAGTTTTGCATTCATCACAGATAAAGCTCTGGCATGCTCAAAGACATACGTGCAGTTATAGGTGCCAAGTATACAAACAGCCTGAGACAAGAATTCACTGGCATGCTTGGGCGCACTTGCATTTTTTGTTGGAATGGAGGACTGAATGGATTGGTTATTAGCATATTTTTGGACTCAGCTGAGCAAACAATAACAATGGATGCTTAGTTTGGGTTACTAGTTCAACTGGCTGCAAGTTAACCTACCATTTAGACACCAAACCAAAAAAAAAAAACCAACACAAAAATATCTGAATACAGTTCCTGACAAAAATTGCCATAATTAACACGTAACTTCAAAATATTCCAAAGAATTCAGTACGCATAGTGTATGAGACATTGTATGACAGTAAAAATACCAAGAAAAAATATTAAGACATGTCTTGGAGAGATTACCACAAAATACTCCCAAAACTGAGAACAGTTTGGCAATCATTAGGTTTAACTAGAAGATTAAAGAGATACACAGCACCATACTGAAAGAGAGGGAGGGATGCTTCCTTTTAGCACAGATATTTCATTTGTCTTATGAAATTATTAATCTTCACTTATGGGAATAAGAAAGCAATAACAGCGAAAATTTCTTTACAATTTATGCATACTTCCTTTGCTGCTCAAATGCTAGTGTTTAAAAAAAAATACAAACGATCCCTATTCTTGGAAAATCTCTAAATAGGGATTAGGAAGGCAAGATACAAGCTGGACAAAGAGCAGAATCATACATATATCCTGACTATACAGTATTAAGAACTCAATAACCCATGTTGATAGGTTACTGCAGACACTTCAGAAGTAGCATAATGACTTCCCCTAAAAAGGCAGGCCTGATGAGACTGCTATATTGCTCTCAGACATCAGTCAAATGTGCTGTTAAGAAGACAGCATATGCTAACAAAAGAGTATTATTAAAGAAGATAAAAAAATACCTTTTCCTATAAATGCATATGGTTTTCTTGAAGCCCTGTTAATTTGGTTGGAGGACGGGCACAATTTTCACTGCTGATATAAGTAAAGTTGACTTTGCTTTTCCTTTGAGAAGTTAAAATTCAAGATTTCAGTGTATCCTAAACATGCAATGCTCAAAAGTAACATGAAACCAACTGTACTCCTTAAAATGCAGTATTTTTAGTTGCATTTTCAATTTATTAATGTATAGCCTTGCAATAGAACCCGTAAAGACCTGTGTAACACTGTAATATTTCTGTAGCTTTCAAAGCTACATTAAGTTGCATCAAGAACTGCAGGATGTCTACAATGCTTAACCTGAAATAATCTTTTGGAACAGAGAAGGTCCTTAGTGATACCTTGGGTAAATTGTTGCAAAACTTGACTGAAATGTCATGGTAATTCCACCCTTGAAAAAGCCATGATGAGCAAGTGTACTTAACCCCCAAAGCACAGGGTTTTTTTTTCCCTTTTTAAGTGGTATATAAACCAAGCAGTATCACAACTTAACATGACTATTAAGTTCAAAGGTGTAGTAAGTGATTCAGACCATCTGCCTTTAATACTGTAACTTTCTCTACACACGCTGAACAAGAAGAAAGCATAAAATGTTCTTGAATTAAAACACCATAATTGACAAGATGACTTAATTAGACTACAGTAGAAGGCTCTCTGAAGGCTATCTGTCCTGGTGTCACTCACTAAAACTGTCTTTACAGTAAGTAAAGACAGTGCACACATCTTCCCACAGCACTGTGCTTGCTGCATCTAACAATTGTAAAGTCACAGCCATTTCCACACTAGCTGCTGAAACTCAGACTCCTGTGCATATTCCTGCGCATTCCCCACGCGGATAGCAATCCCTAACCACGAGTATTATTACCTCCAATAATAAAGAGACTGCTGCATGATCCCTAACTCTTTTGGGACGCTCTGGTGTCTGCTTGGAGCAGGCTTTGTACAACCTGGTGTAGTAAGAGGTGTTCCTCCCCATGGCAGGGGGCAGGGGGTTTGGAACTGGATGATCTCTAAGATCCCTTCCCACCCAAAGTCATTCTATGATTCCATGACTTCTGGGAGGACCTTGCATTAGCCAGCCAGTGAACTAAGGGAAGAAGATCCCGCTGCCTAAAGACTAAATGACATTTAAGCTCATCACATTCCTTAAAAGATCCTGAGAAGACCTCTTGAGTTCCTTCTAGATCCATGAAGAACACAGCTCATCCAACAGTGAAATATCCTGAGAGAAGTAATAGGACCTCGCACTTTGGCCAAATTAATAATTCTGACCATTGCCAAGACACAGCAAATGGTTTACTAAAAACTGACCCTTCTTTCTAAAGAATAGAAGGTTTCAGAACTCAGTGTTGGTTCTGGTAACAAGGAGGAGGAGAAGGAGGAGGTAGGATGTCTTTGCACTTCCGCAATGGCTGCTATTGCAGTCTCTTTAAGACTGGTTACAAACTTTTTTCTCAAATGATTTGGGGAAGTTTGTTTTTGAGAATGGAATGAGAGATTCCAGTAAAATTTATTTTATCAGCCAGATCTTTCGATTTTGTTTCTCTTTCCTTGGTTGTTTGATTTAAGTACTTCCAAGTTCTGAAATAAGCACCAGGAAAAGTCCTTTTTACTGATGTCCATGTATGCACCTTCATATGTAAAAAATACAGCTGTCTTCAAATCTCCAAGCAAAAATCTCCACAGCCTGAAGAAGTGTTGCGTCCAAGAAAATCAAGTCAGGGAACCAGTACTATGCTATGATTTTTCACAAACAACATTTTTCTCAAATAGTATTGCATATTAGTTTACAATTCCTCATTATTAAATAAATAATTTGGGAAAACTGACAGATAATTATGGACAAAAAATTCCTTGTTTCTGAAATCAAATAAATTGCTGGTTTAGAATCAACTTTTACATGTTATTCTGCCAATTTTAGATTAATGAATGGGGTTTTCAGTTACACTGTACAATTTCTTGAATCTTGGAACTTTTTTCTCAAAACCCCTATTGTAAAAACTATCTACTTTTCTACAACACGGAAAACCACATTTTTACAGTATTTTTGATGATAACAGACAGCAAAGGTGTTCAATATACAAAATCCAAATTCCATAGTGCAATTCTTATAAAACAAACAGAAGCTATCTCTCTGGGTTTATACAGGCATGATATTATGAAATTTTCAGAATTATTTATAATAAATACATCCTCAGAAGTGCTGAATGCTTAATGCACAACCACAAGCAAGGAATTTATTTGGGTACTTATGTATGACTCACATATGTTGAAGTTTCCAAAAGTAATTCTTCAATTTCAGAGGCTGATACACGTAATGTGACTTGATGGCAATGTTGACAAATATATTAATTTGGAACATCACAGTGAGTCAATTCAGTGAAGTGGAAAAAAAAATTAGATGTTCAGAATCACTCCATTAAATCTAAGAGTCTACATATTAGTAGGAAACAGGTAAATAGAACATCAAATTTAATATAACAGCAATTTCATAAAAGACCATAGATTGTTAAGGTTTTCAATGCCATACACCTCTAACAGAGAATCAGTTTTCTTAACACTATTTGTAGTTTTCCTCTAATGTTTTCATAAATGTGTACAAATGTTAAACTTTAATGACCCTTGGAAACTATCTAAAGCATAGTAGTTAATCAAACAGCTCAATAATTTGACATATTATTCCCAATTATTTGGTGACTAACGTCACTTACTACAAATAATTGTCAGAAACTAAAAAGTAAAACTAGCACTTATATTACCTTGTTAATTTTCATGAGCTTTGTGTACAACATTTTAATTGCAAATAGTACACATGATATGATTGCAAGGGACACTGCCCAGGAATATTTTGACCTGACATTCAGGAGAAGGTATTTGGTTGCTCAGTAAAACTATCATATTAAAACAAATTTCTAAATTAAAAGGCACTTTCTTTCCTTTAAAGCTGTGATGTTTTGCAACAAAACCTTTCTTAAACAAATACATACTACTTCTGCTTTGGACTTCATAATAGTTTCTAAAATACAATAACACCCATATTTATACACTATCATGGACTGAAACCCATTACATTGGTTAATTAAGAAAATAGGTTACATTACCATATTAAGAGAAGGCTCCCCTAGTCTTTCTTGATAGATACTAGTAACTTTATTAATAAGAGAAGTGACAGAGTATAGTTTTTACATCTGAGGATGGCATTAGGCCAAGGAGATCTAGAAGCCAGAACTAGAAATCTTGGTATACAGGACTAACACTCAGAATAATGATGTTAAACTGAAAACATTATCTAGGAGAAAATTAAGATGCAATTAAAGAAGGTGATTAGTTTAACTAAGAGTAATCAACTGAGAAAATACCAGATGAGGACACACAGCATGTAGCTACAACAGTATTTTGGTGGTTAGAGTTACCATGAGTAAAATTGATTGGCAATACAATATTCTTGCATAAAAGACAACACACTTCCTTGAACTGAAACTAATCTCTACAGTTTACTTGTCGGTAAGGCTACAGCTGTAATTTCCTTATAGAACATTCTCTACCTAAGGAATAAAGGAAGAAATTAGAGGAATTCAGCAGAAAATATTAATTACAAGAGGTCTAAAAAAGGTGACAAAGAAAGCAAAAATTAAATAATGAAGAGTCTTTCAGTTGAGAGGAAACAAGTAGAAATGTAACAGATGACAGGGAAAAACACCCAGAATGTGCATGCAAAGTGAAAGTTCATTCTGCAGGAATATTACTTGTTTGTGGTGACCAGAAGGAATCCTTTCCCTAAATCTAGCCCTGTCTTTTTACAGATTTATCATATGTACTTCTCAGTGCCTGGGAATTGATCATGTAACTAAGATGCAATTTTCTTCAGCCAGTATATTCCCCTTTATATCAGTTTCTTGCTTCTGTAAAAACACTACACACAGTTAACTAGTTCCACAATGATTTTATCTAATCTAACCCCACCAGATGGGTTTAACAATGAAGCAAAAAGTTTTCTATCACGATTTAAGAGAAGCCTTTAAATATAGCAGTACAAAGTCTGCAAACAGAACTATAAGAAAGAAAGCTGTATAAGTAACCACAGTTTTAAGGTAAAAGCAAATATCTCACCTGTTTCTTCATATACACCTTTACCCAAAATCCTCAAGGTTTGCATTACCCTCAAAAGCAGGTAGCTTTAGTTTTAGAGCACATGTTTGTTTTAAAAAACCACCCAAACAAGCCCCCCTTCCCCCAACAAGCAAAAAATCGCCACAACAAATAAAACCCCAAACAAACCACCAAACCCTCAATTCCTAAATTCCTCCTCTTTTTTTTTTTCACCTTTACCTAAGTTCCCACACTTCCATACCTTAATGGCACTTTATGTGCCTCACTTGCTCACCTGGCCATTTTCATTGCTTAAGATTTCGCACTCTGTAAAAGAGTATTTGTTGCACACACAGCCACATTTAAGCTTCTGACTTCTAACATGAGCTTCTATCAGCTTTTGATAGCAATCCCTATATACAATTTGGACACGTTATCAGAACAGACATCTTACTAGCAAACAAAGCATTTTGCTTCAGTATATTCTAAATAGGAAAAAATCCATATGACACTAAAGTAGCTGCATAGCTGAAGTACCAGTACTTCTGTGAATTTAATTACGATGCCGATATAAATAAATATAACTCAAATATCTGGTTACAGAACTGGGCACTAAATCCATAGGTTTCTAAATATTAAAACTATACAAAAAAAACTTAAGTTAGACCCAGCATCACTACATTAATTCATCCTTACCTCTTAGTTACATCCTAGCAGTGATTTTACAAGCAATATATTCACTTTCATAAAAAAACACGTTGAAAAGTTAGTCAGACAGTTCAGGATGACATCTCCTTTTAACACACTACACATGCTTGCTCCTATGCAAACCAAGTTTTAACTGTCATGCTGTCAAGAAAAATGATAATTCCCTAGTCATGTCTTATCTTTTCAAGGAAGTAAGAACTACAGAACATTTTACAATAGAAAATTGTATCATATGTTTAATAAAACCTGCCGCTTGCATGAAAGCCGAGAGAGATGTTGTATTTGAAGCTGACAATGAAAAAGAAAAAATCAAAAAACCCAACCAGCGAACAAAATGCACAGAAGTGGGAAGCATTTCAAGTTTTATACATGCCTATTCTTCTATTTCCTCAGCCCTCTCTCAGCTTAGTGCAATATAAAAGTCCATTAATAAAAGCCTGAGCATATGTAAAGCAGTTTTAGAGCTGCACTCGGTCATTAACTGTGATAGACCTTCTTAAGGAATATATCCATGTGCTTATTAAGAAAAGTCCCAACCTGAAAACCACTTTAAGTACAGTGCCTTATCAATCTCCGACAATCAGGCATTACCTGCAACAACAGATGTACATTGCTAAATCTAGTCTGCTTTTGAATGCTCCCCTAAATTTGGTTCATATTTGTTCTATTAAAAACCAACCAATCAAAAAAAACCCCAAAACCAAGACAATAAACCCCCAAACCAAAAAGCTACTCATACTTTTTTTATCTATTGAAATTAGGTTCATTGCATTCAAGTTCTTCCTTTGGATTTTAGAACAAATATTGTGATATTACCTTGGTACTTGAAAATTTGTAAGTAAAACAGAACTGCAGTTGATAGTTCAGGTAGACTACCTCCAGTTAACCAAGTGAGAGAACATTCCCTGTAAGGGGAAATTGCCTCATTTGAAATTACTTGATTCTTTCCACTCTCAGTGCAGTATGCAATGTACATATCTTTGTTCAGGCTGGGAAGGAAGGAGGCTTCCCAAGGTACAGATTTTTTGAGTAGTTATTTTTCTTTAAAGTGGTTCAATCTTGGTTTTTTGCTTTGTAGCAAATGTACCTAAAACCTCTGTGTGGAGCTCTGTTCACTTTTGATTCCTTAAGTTACTTCAGAAGAACTAAGCAAACTATTTGAATCTGTTCTTTATATAAATTACGAGCAGAAGGGGAAGAAAATAATTGCGAAACATTTAAACTGGGATTTGATCTCCAACAGCGTTATGACGTTTCACACATTTTATTAAAAGTTTCTGCTTAATCCGCAAATGTTCAGTTAAAAAGCCCCAAAGAAGAGTGACTCAAAAGGAACAGCAGCTGCATTTACTGTTACGTCATACAACATAACAAACCTACTGAAGTCTCGGGCGTACTGCTGTGCATCTCCTTCTGGTAAGACTGCAGTTTGTTTTTCCTAGACATACCTGAACTGACACAAGCAGGCAAGTAAATTTCACAGAAGAATAAGATGTAGCCATTAAAGACGCCGACATTACACTCCAGGCATACTTGATCCTACTCCTCTGCAACAAACCAGAGCGAAACAACGCCGGAGTGACACAAGTTGAGCGAACTGCTGGCAGCACCGCTCCCGCCACCCGGGGGAAGCCGCTGCACCCACTGCCCACGGCAACACAGAAAGGCTGCTTCTCCCTCGCCACGCTCCCGTCCCGCGGTGACCCTCCGCCGCTTCTCTCTGCCCCCACCCCGCTGGAAACTTTCTGCGGGGCGCGGCACGGCCGCTGACACCGGGGCCGAGCCGCCGGGGCCGCGGGATGCCGGCGCCGCACTTCCAGCGCTGCGCGCCTCGCCCGGCGGAGCAGGCACAGCCTCGGGCACCGCGCTGGGTACCGGAGCGCCGGGCGGGTCCTGCCGAACGCACCGATGTGCCACCCTCCACCGCGGGCTGCCTCCCACCCGC
>VZRO01008585.1:1951561-2014317 GCA_013397915.1 Daphoenositta chrysoptera
GGAGGGGCAGAGGGCAGGCACCAGGAGGAGCAGGAGGAGGAGGAGAAGCCGAGCAGGGGGCGGGAGGCGAGCTGCGCCCTCCCTCTCTCCGCCCCAGCCGCCGAGCGGACAGAGCGGCTGTGGATGGGCTGCGCTCTTCGGCCGCGGGAAGCGCAGGGGCTCCCCCGGCCGTGGCTGCAGCGCGTCCCTGCCCGTGTGTCCCTGGTGCTGGCGGGCAGAGCAGGGCTCGGCTGCACCGCGTCCCTGCCGTGTGTCCCCGGCTCCGGCGGGCAGAGCAGGGCAGGGCAGGGCCCGGCGACGCCTCTGGAGGGCGCCCCGATCCCAAAGCTCGGCGCTGTGGCGGAGCGCCCCGGCTCCAGGGCCGGCGGCCGGGCCGGGCCGGGCTGGCACCGCTGCTCCTCTCCCGCTGCCGGGGATGGAGTTTGGGGCTGGCTTCAGGGTGGGAGGGACGGCCTGGGGAGGCTTCGGGATGTGTGGTAGGAGCCGGGGCAGGACAGATGTGGTGGAGAGCACAAAAGGAGCAGATGCCGGAGGAGATGGTGAGAATACGGGTTTGCGCAGTTTAGGAGAAGAAAAAAGGCATCGGGGAGGTGAAGAGGGAAACTGACCGAGACAGAGAAGAAAGGTGACGTGCAGATTGGGAAGATGAATGATGAATACATCTTTTCCTGATAAATTTTGCAGGAAGGGTGTTTCGAAAGGCAGAGAGGAGTGAATACCAATGGGATAACTGAAGAGGAGAAAGGAGTAGGAAAGGATTGTCGGGCAACACAGGGGGAAATGTACCGTGTAACTCGGCAAAGGCAGGGTTTGGGAAGGTGAAGAGACTAAGGAGATAAGGGTTCTAAGGAAGCCAAAATTTTACTGGGCTTCGCAGGAAATACATGTGAAACTTAGGTGATGGATATGGAGAAGACCTTATTCTAGACGTTAGAAAAATATGTCACCGAGGAAGTGATTTTAGAGGGGATTTTAATTAGGGGAAGTATGCACAAGTGGAAGCATTGGAAAAGTAGGAAATAAGCACTGCAGGAATTGCTGGACAAGAAGGAACTCTGAGATCAAAAGAACAATTCCCAGCTTGAAAGAGCTAGTGCATCTGAGCAGAACACACTAAGTTATTGGTTGAAAGGAGTGGGAGTGTTGCTTTTATATGGGATAGAAATCACCCGGTCCTGAAACTTCTGTAAGAATTGTGCAGTATATCTTACCATTTTCTGGCAAATCATGCCATCCCACATGGGTAGGGGAGAGTTGGATTCAAGCTCTCCAAACTAAACTCACCTTTACAACCCAGTGGTAGCAAAGTGGACCCTGACTATTCAGGACTAGCAATAAAAGCAGTATTTCTTACAGACTCGATATCATCCTAGTCCTTGGAGAACTGAAATGAGCTTTAGCTTTTAGCCAACCCGATTTGAAGAATGTATGGGCATGTAGATTCATTGCTTTTATTGTTTACTGATTGGAAGTTCATGCTGCTGAACTGAACAACCCAGGAATGTCTACTGCCCCTCATGTGGAAGATGACTTGAGATACGATGGGATACAAACTGGGATACATAAAACTGGAGTAGAAATTACTGTGTTTACACTGAAGTGTGTCATTGAAGTATTTACTGCAGAAATAAGAGGAAAAATGCTGAACATGAAATTAATCTCTTCATCCAGATGATAATTTATTGTTGGAATAACCCCTTCCTCCATTGACCTCCTGCAACTTTTTGACCTGCAATACTGTGAAGTATTTTTTGTTGGTGGTTTTTTTTTNTGGTTGGTTTTTTTTTTTTTTTTTTTTTGTAAGTCAGAGTATTATTCTGATCTATTCTAACTGCTTGTATCTCAGCTATTTTGAGACAGCTGTAGTGAACTGTAGTAAATTTGTGTCCGGCACAAGGCTTGTGCTGTATGAGTGATTTACAATAAGCAGAGTATTGTAGGCACAGGCTAGCCAGGGTATAGATTGGATTGGGGAAAAAAAAGAAAAAAAGGAAAAAAAAAAGAAAAGGTATCCTAGCCTGCTCTGAGGTAGGACTTTGTAATCTGTATCTTTCCCTTTGGTTTTCTCTCTTCATTTTTCTTCCTGCCCTTTATTGTGCAGGATCTTCCTTCTTCTTGTGGCTCATCAATCCTACCACTGTACTAATGTCTAAAACTAATTTTACATATTTTGTATGTATCTAGAAATTTTTATAGGAGTTGTTACCAGAGATCTAGAGGATGATACTTCAGTAGCCATCTTTTGCATAAAAATCAAAAAACAGTCTGGATTTCCAATTGCTGTTGTAGTATTGGGGAAAATAATGATGGTTAAAAAGAAATGTTTAGCTGGTTGTTCATAGGAGTTGGGAGCTCTCTGGCAGTTACCTGTGGAGCTGCTGCTCAGGACTGGTGAAAATCTTGTATACATGAAACAAGGTGAGATCAGCATTTTCAAGTAATTTCTGAGCTTTGTCATCTCTGGTTTTTTTGATGGTCATTATGAAGATCTGTAGTTAATCAGGAAATCTTTTGTGAGAGGCCACTCTCAGAGGTGCTGTTTGCTACCAGTTTGTATTGTGTGTAACAAATCTCTTTTGGTTCCTTGAACTGTTATGTGTCCGAATTTGAGACAATGAACTGCAAATTATTGTCCTGGATACACTAGCAAGTTTAATGAAAATCAGTGGAAAATTCAGCCATTTTCTTGAAAGTATGTACTTGTTAACATATTCTATACTTGTTAACATAATCCATAATGTACATGGATTTGCAAACCCAAAGTATATTTTAAAAATTCTTAGTATGGGTAAAATGCTCACAGGGTGCTTTAATCACTGGGACAGCATTAAAATTTGATATGTTGATCACCTACATTCAATGGTATTAATAACTTGTGTGTAAGAATCTGTTCCATATAAAATGAAATATTGTATTATGGATACCAACTATAAACTCCCTGAAAAAAACACATTTGTACTGAGTCACCCTGTATTTTCTTTTTGAAGACAGATTGTGGAGTAAGCAGTGAGTGAGAGATAAATGTAAAGATATTTGGGGTTGTAATGAACTGGATAATCCGTTATCAGTTCGAGTTTGTGGCATCTATACCATCATGTAAACAGTTGAGTTCACCTTCTCCTCCCTCACCTGTCCTAACCCCCCATCCACCTCTCATTGACCATGTTGCTTATGTCTTTTTTTGGATTCCTACTCATCTGTGACAGAAGCTAAATAGCTTTCCCAATAAAGAAACTCAAGGTCAGAGTTGGGAATAGCTCATACTGACGGTATGGATCCATCTGTACTCAGCTGGCTCGTAGCAGCTTACTCATCGTTCTCCAAAGATGCAGCCTTTGGGTTATGCTATGACTTCTCACTGTGCTGTCGTGTGCCATGTAACTGTTCATCTGCTAGCATAGCCCTATCCTTCAAAATTTGTATGCTGGACTGTGAAATAGGCAGGTTGTCTCTGGGAAATCTCTGTGGTTCATCCTACAAATCCAATACTGTTCTTTGAGCACTTAAAAAAATAGCAATGACCCCTTCCCCCCCTCCAAAAAAACCCCAAACAAAAAACCTCCTAACAACAAAACAACAACAAAAAAATGCCCTAGAGTTCTTAATGTTTTCAAGGATTATGCCTCAGTGATCAGCTTCCTTCTGGGAAAAAAAATCTTAAGTGGTTCTATAAGACCATCTCCCTGGACTCCGTCCAACTGTGTCAGTTCTAGTCTGAAAAATGCAAGGTGGTCTGTCTCAGGGCTAAAGGATGCAACAACTGTTCTGTGGCTATGTGTCATAAGACCTGCTTTTTCTCTGAGGACCAATACAAAACATAAAGCAAGCCTCTGACAGCATATTATCCCCTTCAAGAAAGACAGGGCTTTATTAGAACTCCATGGTCAGGTATCAGTAATAGCTCCTCTCTTGAAATCTCAGGATAGAATGACAGGGTGTTTCTTCACATTCAGACCCAGTGCCCACAAAAAGAGCCCAGCCTAGGTGTAAGCTCCAGAGGACTGGAGCCCATGGGCAACCTTTAGTTGTGAATTACACTGTGCTTGTTATAACCCCAAGCTCCTGAGAAATTCATACACGCTCCTCCTCAGTTTTTCTGTTGCCCATTTTATTTCTCATACTGCATCTGGAATCCATGATTGTCTCTCAAAGCTGTTTACACTCTTTATATAGCCAAGAGAAAGCTAAGTGCATCCTGAGCATTCTGAAGACTGCTTTTGAAGATTTCTGGCCACTCCTGTTGACTCTACAGGCATGTAGGCAATAATTTCAAGATTCATTTGTAAACTGAGATCTGCAGCCTTTTCTGGCACCTTCTCCATTGAGGGGCCCCAGAGTGTAGGTATTGGTTCAGTCCAAGGCTCCTTTCAATGCAAACCTGCTAGATCCAACCAAGAGGAAACCCAGACAGGATAGTTTCCTTGGTCATTCCTGGCAGGCAGTTTTTTGCATGCCTTCCTTGCCTCCTTTTTTCCCTTCACCTCTCTTAAGACTTTTTCCTCTTATATTTGAATGTACACTCTCAAAGATTTCTTGCTTCAATGCAATTTCACTTAATTAATTCAGACTACACATTTTGCATGTCTTTTTGTACCCTTTAGATCTGACCAATATGAATGAACTGTTAGCAGAATGAACACAGTCTCATTTCTACCAGTTCTGTACCAATTTATATTGTATTATTTTCTTCTCAGTTGCTATTATGTCTTTTTTTTCTCTCTGTCTGTGGAGAAAGGGATAAACTAATTAGATTTTAAATGCCATATTGCAGTTCTAAATAAGGCATTACTCATTAAAAATAACCTTTTATTATGACCCATTTGGTCACAAAATGTGTCGTGTAGGTCATGCGTTGTCCCTAAGTTAAATTTTTTTAAATCTTTTTTTTTAAAGTTTGCTTTTTAATTCTACCTGCTTAAACCAAATCAGTCAGTGATACAATGTAGTTGGGTAATTGTTTTGGTAGTGTCATGATAAAGGTGGTTCATAAGCAGGAAACTGTTATTGTAAAGCAATTGTAGTAGGCTGGCAATTGCTTGAAAAAGTAATTGTCTCACAATGATGTATGGTAAAATAGTGTATTATATTTAAACTGGTCAAATATGACAACTAAGACTTGTCTTTTTCTTTTTTTTTCTTTTTTTTCTTTTTTTTTAATGGGATTATAATCTGAAATTATTAGAATCTTTTTCTGTAGTCATACAAAGAAGATGGGTCTCTGTTGTAGGTATTCAAGCAGTGGTTATAAACAAGCCCGTTAATGTCCTTCTGAAAAAAGGGTTTAGAACATTGTTAACAAGGGTTTTCTGCTTTGCTTTGGTTCTGGTTTTACTTCTATCTAAATTATACTATATCTCTTGCCAAATTGCTATCAACATGCATGTGGCATAACAATTTTATTTTCAAATCTTTAGTGGAAAAACAATTTTATTTTCAAATCTTTACTGTCAGCTGAATAATGTCCTTTCATGAGAATATCTATGGGAATGTGAATTCCTTGGAGGCCTTATAATAGTAATCAGTACTTTTGAAATTTCTTTTGTGCCATTATTCAGACTATAGCAGGAATGTCATACAGCCCTGAAGAGGAATCTTGTTTGTTGACTCACTAGTTCTTGTGTCATCTAAATGAATTCATCCTCGCTGTATGTCTTTTAAACGTACCAAGTAATGGTAATAATAAATCTGGTGCTTCAGCTATGTTACTACACTGAAATGTTATTTTACATCGTTCTTTTACTGTGCAGTAGTTGTGCTGGAATTACCTCAGCTATCATGTCTTATATCTGTCATAAAATTTTAAGTTTAGTTTATATTATGTGCATCTCTGTCTCACTTTTTGCTTTTAAGAGTATGGATAGCACATGCCCAAGAAAGAGCACAAGGAAAGTAAATAACAATAAAGAAACAAAATATAGCTCATTACAACCATCAGTATAGAGAAAAATTAATACATAGTTGTACTATCATGAACAGGTCATGAATTCTATCCTATTTGCAGGCTGTTAGGAATATATACGACTCACTTCAGCTGTTGTACTGGGTATGTTCAGTTATATACGTGGCTGAGTACTTACAGTGTGGACCATTATTTTCTGTACAATAATGCATAGAGAAGTCCCTTAATAGTACCTATAGATAAAACCATTTAGAATAGTCCATGAGAAACAGTGCTCAGGTCTTATCCCACAGTCTCACAGGTGGAATAGTTATGTGCCCTCTTTGCTGTGCCATTGCTTCTGTCCTGACTCAAAAGAGAAAAATTCGGACTGTTATGAAATCCCCAAACAATTTGGAGTCTTTCAGAATTGCTTGTTCCTAATTAAAGCAACTTTCACCCTTCAGTCTTGAAGCTACATTTGAAGCTGTACTTCTATGAGAGGTGAGTGACAGAGTATGCCCCAAATTTTCCCTTATCCGCTTATAGAATAATTTGTACTGTATAGTCTTACAGAAGTTCAGAAAGATTCTGAAGTTAGATTCCAGTGTGGCAGATCACTTATGACTTCTAAAGGAATACAGGAGCTTCTGAGAGCCCTCAGTCCTGTGTTTCTGCTGTTTTGAAACACAGTGAAGAGACACAGATAATTTCCCACTGAAAAGGAGGGAATTACAGCAAATGGCAGCCAGAATAAAATAGCTACTTTAGAGTTGTGGCTACCTTTGCAAAATTGACGTCCAGTTCCATGAAAATACAAGAATTTTCAGGAATAGTAATTGAGAGGAAATAGCCATGAGGAAAGCCACTATTAAATTGTAGAATTCTTTAGTATATTTTATCAGTTAAAAAAAGACAAAAGTATCTCTTAGTATTAAACATATATTTTTTCTCAAACAAAATACAGTTATGGCATTGAAAAGGATGACCAAATAGATCCTGCTTCTCTGTAAATAGTGCAGGATATAAATTTTCTTTGCAAAATATAAATTCATTTAGAATAAATACAATAAAGGTGAGAGTTGCTTATACAGACACAATGTAGAAAAAGTAATTTAAAATCTCCTATAAACCCCCACTACTCCCAATTCAGGTTCAACTTTTCAACCCTTATTGTTATTATAGACATAAATGTAGTTTCTCAATAACTTGTTATTTCTAGTATCTGTATTTCCACTGATGAGTTTGTGAGCACATTGATTTAATTCCTTAGAAGTGCTGAAGAGTGAAGGAATGAAAGGCTAGGTATCCTTCTGAGGGCAGTGTTTCTTAGCTCTCTGCTTAACCTCTGTGTTATTTTGCATTTCATTATGAGAATCATATCTTTGATTGCACATTGTGTGTGCCTTATGGAACCTAAAGTAAGTTCCTGTATTTCAGACCAAGAAGTAGAGTCTCCATTAGCTGTGAAGATTAACTGAAATCTGATGCGTTCTGGTGTGAATGAAGTACGTGTATATCTAAAGCCATATGCTTAAAATTGCCTTCACAGAGTAATTACTTCATTCATTATTTTTTAATGAAGTAATTAAATTAATTAATTATTACTTCATTGAGTAGCTCTGTTCTAAAAGGAGCTCTGGAGGTCATCTTCATTCATTCCCTGCTCAAAGCAGGTCTAATTAGGTCAGATTGCTCTGGGCCATGTGAAGCTGAGCCTTGAACATCTCAGAGTCTGTAGACAACCTGTCTGGCTAACCTGTTTGAAAATTGGATAACCCTCAAAGTAATTTTTTCCCCCTAATATCTGCTCAGAATTTTCTGTGTTCCAATCTGTGTCTGTTTCCTCTCCTCCCACCCCAGTTCACCCCCAAGAAGAGTCTGTCTCCCTCTTTACAGTATCTACTGGTCAATGCCACTTGATTTGCATAAAGACATCAGTGGATATATTCCTAGGTGATGAGGGAGATGGAAGGCCATTTATTTCTGTAGGCTACTGAGAGAAACAGAGCCACCACTTTTGCTGTGTGTCTTTAAAAGAAGCACTTGTAGTTCCCTGGGGAGAGAGCTTGCATGTTGGGTCCTTTGGGCTGTTTCATCTGTCTCACTTCAGGACAGGTGGGATCCTGGCACTGAGCTGTGGAAACCAAGTTGTTCTGAGTATGTGTAGGTTCAGAACTTCTGTTGACTAGAGGGTTTTACATCAAATCAGGAACCCTGTAAGATTAGGTGCACCACTGAGCCACAGTTTTGTCTTACAGCCATGTAAATGTTACGAGACTCATGTCAATTGGCCATCTGTAGGGTCCAGTGCTCTTTGATTTGCCCTATCTTACCTGGCACCAAGCAGTCTGCACCTTCCCTCCCAGTCCTTTGTCCCATGAGGGTTTCTTGGACATCGTAAGACAACTCAAATGGCATTAGACACTTGTATGTGGATGTATGCTCATCCCCAGAGTGTGTTTTTTTGCTCCTGCTCTAAGGATAGGATCCAGTTTGAGATTTAGAGAACATCAACCAACTGCCCATCTCTATCTAACTGTAAACTAAAGGTTTATGCTTCCATTATCATCAGTGGGATCTGGGCCTTGATTCACCTGCTTACACAACCAAGAGGGCATGGTGTGCTCTAGCACATCCAAAGCAGCCATGGGATCAGAAGGGTGTGAGACGGGATTTGTAGGAGACTACTGTCCTTGTGGTGCAGCAGCTGGAAGCCAGTTAAAACACCCTACAGAATCTGAAATTGCAGTAAACCTTGCCTGGCTAGCTGAGAACTTGTTACATGCTTGTTTCTTTCTTCCCTTTAGGATGTATGTGGAAACTTTTTACCCTTTCTGCTGCTTCTGCTTCACCATGCAGCAGTATGTCACCCTGCTGTCACCGTTCAATTATCACTTAATTGAAAATTGGCTTGGTTATGAATTGCATGCTTATTAAAATCAATTTAAACATAAATTGCTGTTCAATAGTATACTTTGATGTCATTCAATGTTATTAGTAAAGATGCTATGTTTTTTTCCATACTTCACTGATGCTTATTTCAAACCACTGAATAAATATTTTATTAAAATGTAATGAAAAGTACAACTTCTTCCTTACATGTGGTTTTTGTAGCACATGAAATGTACTTTGCAGACTTTTTCTCTAGTTCTGTTAGGTGCAGTTGCTTCTAGTTATCGTTCTTTGAAGTTACAAATACATATGTATAATATTTGTATATTAATTAATTATATATAATAATATAATATAATTAATATATATAATATATATAATATAATTATATACAGCCATACTTCTCTCTTTCACAGTGTGTACAACAATAAATCTTCTCATTAAGTAATTTGAGGAATACATAATGAGCAACTTTGGGATATAAACTTTATTGTATACATGAGCTGAAGTCTTCATAACTATCCTTGAAAGAATTTTTTGACTGGTGGGATTAATTATATATCACACAGATGCCTGTCATGCACTCTGTTTACACTATAGGGAAATGAAATAGGATAGTTATTTTTTTTTTTATTCTGTTAAAATGCCAAGGTTTAATTAAACTGCTTCAGCTTAAGGGTTGCACAGCTACTTTCAGCTGTCACAAAGCATACTAGAAATTGATTTGTCATTGCCTACATGCCCAAGAAGACTTTCAGCAGGCATTGTAATTTCACTCAAAATTGTTTTTATTAATCATAGCTGGTTTTTAATTTCTAAAATTTGTATGAGAAACAGAGTGTATTAAAATAAGTTTCATCCATATGCCCAGGGAGTAAAAACAGTGCAGGTGCCAAATATCTGAAATATACATTTGGTTTTGAATTAACATCTGGGTTTTGCTTTTTATGTGAGACTTTTATTACATTGAAATTTCATGCATGTTTGAACATTTTACATAATCATTCCAGTTATACAATAACAATTAGACAGCATCATTAATTAGCAAGACAATTATGAACAATAAAAACATAGTAAGAGAAAATGAAAACTAACCACTTCCTTGCAGCAATACATACTTGCATATAAAGTATAATAACCACGATATAGAGGGTTTTTTAAAAAATGTTGGCAGAAGGGACATTAAGCTTGCTCACTTCAAGCACTCCACACCCAACCTTCAGTGATGTGAGAAAAACAGCCACTGTGCTGAGCAAGAGAATGCAGCCATCACGGAATCTGCCTTTCCAATGTAAAAAGCACAAAGGCAAAAGCTACATATATAAGAAGGCCCTTAGTGCTCTCTTTAAACACTTGGGGAAGCTGGTGTTAGCAGAATGCTTTTCCCCGAGCGCTGTCTGAGTTTGCAGTGAAAGCTCCAGCTGAAGGCTGGATGCAGTGTGTTTCCAGCATGCACACAACTGCCTGGGGCTTGGCGCTATTCCCTATCAGCTTCTGCACTAATGAACATGCAAGGTTTCACACAAAATGTAATAATTTGCAAGGGAAAAATTGCATAATAGGAATACAACTAAAACAAGTACTGTCTGGGTGGGGTTTGCTCCCTAGATTGGGATCCTGTATTAGGCTTATTATTGGAATTTCATTTTTGATTGAACCTTCCTGTTTTCCAATTCCCAAGGGTAGCTAAAATTTTTTTAGCTCCTCTGGCTGTAACCAACATGGTGTTATTTGAAAAGTTCTGTATCTCAGATGGCAGGAAAGTATAAAAATTCTGATATTTTTAGTCAAGGAACTGATGGCTCTTGGTCCTAACCTGTAATTTAACTATGGATAAGGTGTTTTCTTTAGTGGTAGAATGAAGATAAAATACATGACTTAAATCAGAGAGGAGCTGATCTGAAGCTGTTTCCCATCCAATTTTCTTCACCTGAGTTAGAGGCACCTAATTCTTTTTAAAAGGCTGAGCTTGGATTCTCTTACATACTTGTAGTTTGTGCTGCCTAATTCAGTTTGTCTTTTGCTTGTCATGCAAGCAGACCTCTCTTCTTGACCCTTCCCTGATCTGAGAATGTGGTTTACAACTAGCAACAACTTATTAATTGAGCATTAAGATTTTATGCCCCTCTCATCGGGGTCTGTATGTGAGGTGAGAGTGCAAACCTCCGGGAGTGATGTGAGCAATTGCAAATATAGTAAAAAATTACATTTTGACAGTCTTATCAAAGCCTGGTGACAGAACAAATTAATTTTAGCAAATTAAACATAGAGTTCTAGGACATAGTTACTTATATTACTTATTAAAGGAAAGTAAGCTGAATCTTTAGGCACTACAGTAATAGAAAATTTATAGTATTTCAGTGAGGTAAAGTGATCTAATACATTTGTTGTGTGGCCTCTACCAATTTTTTTTTTATATAGACATTGAGATATTTAAAACAATGACAATTGCATAGAAGTTGTTGTGCAATACATTTATTTGGGAAGCAAATGGAATGAGTGTTTCTAAATCTCCTATACCATTTTGGGAGGAGGAGGAGGTAGATCATCATGTGGTGTAAACTGGAATGGATCCTTTCCTCTTATTGGGGGTGATGCTGCTCAGAATGTGAGCCATAGACTTCAGACTTAGAGAGTTAAATCAGAAAGTAAAACCTTTCCTTTCATGTATGCCCATCAAACACTTCAGTGATACATCATTTAAAATAAAAAACATTCAGCTGACATAACACACCTTAAGGTGTCTAAGCAAAATTCTTGTAATTGTTGCATGGTTTGTGGAACAGTAGAGAACCTTGAGTTTTAATTTGCCAAGGTTTGTCTATCACACTTGGTTTATTTTAAAAGCACACACTGTGAAGCTGAAAATACTTTTTTTGGGAAATTGCTTTCACTTTTTCCCCTTACTTCAACTGTCGTCTGCTTCAGATATAGTAAGTGACATTGTTCATACTTATTCATGCGGGGATGCACTTAATAGGTTCACAGGAAAAGTGTTCATTAGTTGATTGACTGTAACTTGATTGACTGTGGATAACTTTCACAGGTTTATTTCTTCATTTCAGCAAGAAATGGAAGCTGCCACACCTCAGTCTGCATAATTATGAATACAGTTTTTATTGTCATGAGGAAACATTGATACAATTATAAAACATCCAGTGCAAAACATTCAGCTGGTGATGTCTTCAATAACACAAAGGTATTCAAAAATCAAACCATACTTAAAGATGTCCTAAAAGAGTGAAAAAAATTCCTTTTATTTTGCTTTATGATGAATATTTTAGGAGCGTAAAGAAGACATAAACTTTCTTGTAAGAAGGGGCTGTCCAGGGTGCCTGGCTTGGTGAAGAAGTGTAAAACATACAAGTGGTAACTCAAGATGTTCACAAGACAAAAAACATCTATGAAAAACATAATAAACGTAATAAAACATCTATTCAAAATAAACATGCTAGGTCTATCAATAATTATTGGGGAGGTTTTGTGGAAGATATATTAGACAACTTGCTAACAGGATTCAGTACTATTTTAGAACTTTGTTTTCAAAATTGCTTTGGAAATTTCTAATCTTCGGGAGAGGAAAGAAATGCTTGTTTTCAAGAAATGTTTAGCAAAAATTGTTAAAAAACCTTTGTCTAAGTATGGATGATTACAGAACAAGTGGTTAGAGGGACACCACATTTTAGTGTTGAGACAAGCAAAGACACCTTGCTTTCTCGATCTCCTTTCAGTGGTAGCAGCAGCCCTCTATCACACACAAAGAACTATTCTTGATCTATCTGCCTCCCACCTCATCTATATGTTCATGATGTTTCTCTGCATTACAGGATTTGTGAATAACTTTGTAAAGAAGAACAAATAGATTTCGTTTCACGTTATAGATGTTAGGAGCTATGTATTCCCTCCATCACTTTTTTTTAATGAATCAATCCTGGAAGTTTCTGTGTGCATATTTCAGCTTAAATTTCAAATAGATTTATTATTTCTTCCTGCTTTGCATAGATTTTGTCACAAGTTAAAGGAGTGTTTTTATCAGGTTGCTGATAGAATAATGGGAATGGAAATTAATTTGAGTGGAGAAGAAAGATAATGTTTGTGTTTCCTTTATGACTCAGATGAAAGGAAATAACAATAAAAGGGGTGAAAGCAGCACACAAGAGAATCTGTAGATGTATGTAATATAGTCAGTCGTTTCAGGGTGAGTAGCAAACAGCCATTATTCAGAAATGTATTTTTAACAGGTTTTTACTGTGGTTTTAGTTTGAAATTTTGCTGTGACTCAGCACAAGTGGAATTATACAAAAATATTAATTTTTCTTAAACTGGCAGAATAAGTTGCTCCTTTGTAAATGAATATCTGTCTCCACTGATCAGAGAGAGAGCCTGGATTATATAAATGTCTTTAATAAGGATAGGTGAATAAATGGGGATAAAACAAGGAAATGTGAATTCTAAGCAATGTGTCAAATTTTTTTAGAAAATGTTTATACTAGCAATATTTTAAAAAACAAAACCTTTTTATGCTGGATGAAGTTTGCAGTATGTTATCATATGGCTCCATAACACGTCCATGACATATCCTCAATATGTTTGCTTACAGAGCTGCTGCCAGCAAAACACTGATGTTATAAGGCCTACATAGATGTCATAAAAATGTAAACCAAATTACAGTGTTTTGTGCTGTTCTGTCATGCCCGTTCCCTCCAAGACAAAGTCTGTGGGTATTAGGATTGCTAGCATTACCATGTTAGTGGTACTAACAGTATTAGCTCAAGGAACACATTGCAACTCTAGTTTTATTTCCCCATGATTGAACAGGAGAGCTCTCGGTCAGATGAATTTTTTCTACATATGCATTGTCAGATAATTTGGGCATTCTGAGTAATGGTTGAAAAGAACAGGGAGAGTACTCTGTTTCAGCTTGATACAGTTCTCCTGAAGAAGGTTTATCAAGAGGATTATGCTGACAGATGCTGCATGCCATTAATTGTAACAATCTAATTAAATACATGCACTAAAAGCATACTCAGAGTCAAATGGTCACATAGTAATGCTCTCATCTCTATAGTCTCTCTCTGGAGTTGGCTCCAGCTTAATTATGAGAACTGTGGAGAGGTGGTGTGCAGTGCAGTTCCCTCCTGTTTTCCCAGACCGCCTTGTCTTTCTCTTAGTGTTAGTTTCAGTTGGGTGGTATCACTGATTTGTCTCACCAAAGGTCATCACAGAAGCATGCTGCCACCTGGCTGTTGATATGAGACTAGATTAATTTTAAAATCAACTTTAATTTATCATGGAAACTAGTACCTGACGATTACTGAGCTTCATGGCCTCAGGGAACCCTTTTTATGCACAGCTCTTCTTTTGTAAGATTCCTAACGGAACACTGAACACTCTTCTGCTTCACAGTGCCTTCAGAGATGTTGAAATAATGCCTATCACTGCTGACATCTTTATTGCATTTCAGTTTTTCTCTGATTAATGCATGTGTAATAATTATCTTATGGCAAAGGCCTCCATGTAACAGACTTTAATTGCTTCCCTAGACTTAATGAACATCACGTGCAAGGTGTGTTTTGCTGATGTCTTGTCCTTTATTCGTGGGTGTTTATAGAGGTAACGGTGTGTAATACAGCAGAACAGACTGCCATATGGATCACAAAAGAGTAACGGGCTGCTCCCTGCAGAATGTAGAGGTCATCAGGTCCTCCCATTAATACTTCAGGTAAAAGTGAAAATAGATTAGCCTATATTGAGAATTTAGTATGTAGGGAATGGAAAATATAAGATGAGGTTAGCGGGTCATCCAAATTGAATGCAACATGTTTGCTTGATAAAGAGTAACAAGTCTTCATGCTTTTCTTGCACTCTTCGGCCTCTGGCCTATAGAATTTGCTGTTTCAATCTTGAATTGCACTGGGGAAGGGCCAGTTAGGAGTACGAATTCAGAACTGATAGAGAGTTTTTAAAAATTTTCGTTAAATGTCAGCAGGAGGAATAGAACCTCATATTACTTGGAAAAGGGGATATTACCTACTTCTGATGCATAGATCTGTCCTAGTTTGAGATTGTTCTCAGTTTATATGGGGTAACTGAGTAGAGAGTCCATAGATCACAGATTGCAGCCATAAGACAGGCAGCTTGCTATTTGGCAGAGGTGCCTGTGGTCTCTGCCTCCTGAATGACACAGTGATTAGGTAAAGGGAACAGGATAAATCTTGTTGGAAAGGAGGACATGTAAGTTCTGCAAAGAGCAGCTGATTAATGTAAACATATTGTAAGTAAATGATTGATTAATAGGCATGACTAATACATGAATTAAGTCATATTTTTCAGCAGCAAACGCTATGGTCTCACATTTTAAATCTGTGTCTAATCACAGTGATTATGCATGCAAATCAGATAATGACATATACAAGTAGCCACTTAGATGCACAACTGGCCATTTGCATATAAATTTGCATGCAATCATGTTATAGGCTCATTAAGTACAGAACTTTGATTAATTTTGTGGGGACTGTCATTTACTGAATGAAGTAGATCCTCAGAGAAAAGTCTTTTATGACCATACAGTTAAATAAGGCACCCAAGCTCTTGAAAACAAATGTAAAGTGACACGGGCAAATCTTAAATCTAACATTTTCTAATCTCTGTATAGTTAATTTTGCAGACTTAGTGTTTAAGTTTTTTTAGCATTGATTTAAATTGCATAATTAGTGTTCAGATTGAGCCCTACATATAGTCATTAATTTTTATATCTAAATAGGTTTTTAAGGTAAGATCCTACTATCCTTGTGGTTCTGAAATCTAATGTTCTTCAAGCTACTGTGACCAGGCTGGGTAAATGTTAACTCATTTTCTAAAAGGGTGGCCTTTTCAAAAGCATGTAAGTAACTTTGAAGCCTGTCCCATTTTTACAAGGTGATCTAGTGATTTAAAATCACAGTCCTGGAGACTGCTGTTGGAGTTAAGACTCTTGAATCCCTTGCATGTGTCTGGATATCAAATCCAAACCTTTGTTTCATAATGTCTGAGGAACATATTTTAATAGTTGTATAATTACCTAAAATATTTATGGGTGGTAAACGAGGATTTAATACTATTTTATTATTTGATGTATGAATCACTTATGGCTGCCTCTGTCTTTATCTAAATGTCTTTGCAAATCTGGCCTTAAATTGCTTTTGAAAAAATTGTGGCTTAATATTCCAATTAATTTACGTACTTTAGAATGTTGACTTAATATCTTAACTCTCCAGATTTTAGTGTTTTTCATCAATCATCTATCAAAAAAAAAAAAACCAAAAAACCAAATTAGTTTGAAATCTTGATCTTTAATCTTCATAGTAACCATTGTAGCATGAAGACCTTGGGGGAAAATCTGGAGAAGCAAGGACTGAGTTTCTAATTGATTTTTCTTTAATCCATAAATATCTCCAATATTGTCTATGATTGTAAAGTATTATTGAAAAACGTAAAGTGTTATTGAAGAAGAGCACTCTCTAGGTTCTCAAAAGCACCTGCAAGTCCCACAAATAATAATATGTATGTTAATCAAGTGCCACTTTCTGTTTTTAAGTACTTTTATGATAGATTTGATTTTCTCCCATGCTTGTGATAAAATTTTTGAGTCTACAGTTAAAGTGGAAATCTGTGAAACTTCTACAGGTGCCTGGAGCTATTAGTTTTAGTGTCATGTCAGTTAGGATATCCGTACCTCCATTAACAATTAGAAGAGGCTACTGGATCAATAGTCTTTCAGGGTTCACAGCTGTGATATATATTGCCTGATGTTCACTGAGCCCTAAACTGTCTTTGCCAGCTGTTGCTCTTGAATAGCCTTCAAAAGGAACATCACATTTTAAATCTGAACAGGCAGCTTTGTTGCCTTTTAATGGTAGAACAAGACTAAGAAGAATAGAACAAATTGTCTCTGTGAACTTTTGTCTGCAAGTTTACTTCTGATGAGCTTCATTATTTTTCACAAAGGAGAATACTCACACCCCTTTGTTTTAGTCCGTGAAATATTCAGATAGACCACATAGTATGGCTTTTTTTCACACTTGTGATTGCATTTGGAAGGAGAGTCAGTGCTTGTAAATGTTACCAAATCACAGAACAGCTGAGGTTGCAAGGGACCTCCTGAGAATATCTAGTCCAACAGGAGTCAGCTAGAGCATGGCCATCTCCAGTCAGGTTTTTAGTATCTCCAAGGATGTAGACTCCAAAGCCTTTCTGGACAACCTGTGCCAGTACTTGACCACTTTAATAATAATAAAAGATTCTTCATAAGTTTAAGTGGACTTTGTTGAATTTAATTTATGCCCATTGCTTCTTGTCCTGTCACTGTGCACCACTAAGTAGAATCTGGTTCTGTCTTTTTTACTACTCTCTATCAAGTCCTTATAAACATAGATAAGATTCTCAACTAACACCCTCCTCTAGAAGTTAAGCATCCTTTCTCAGTCACTTGTATGTTAGATGCTTCAATCTCTAAAAATCCCTTTCACTGTCTTCACGGTCCTTCACTGGACTCATCCCAGGACGGTCGTGTCTTTCTTGTTCTGGACACTCCAGAGGTGGACACAGCACTCCAGAGGTGTCCTCACCAGTGGTCAGCTTGCTGCCAGCATTCTCCCTAATAGCAGCCAGGATGCTTCTCATCTTCTTTGATGAAAGGAAGCATCAATGGCCCATTTCTCTGGCCTGTTGAGGTCCCTCTGAATAGCAGCTCAACCATCTGGTGTATCAATGTTTTCTCCCAGTTTTATACCCGGGGGTGCACTCTGTCCTGTTGTCCAGCTCATTAATGAAGTTGTTAAACACCTTTGGCTCAGTACTGACCCCTGGGGTTCTCTGTTAGTGGCTGGCATCCAGATGGTTTCCTGTCACTGATCTCGAGGCTTTCAGAGTAGCAGTTGAGCCAGTTTTCAGTCTACCCCATTGTCTACTTACCTTTTCCTGTACTTCTTTGTCCATGAGGATGTTATAGGATACAGCAACAAAATGCTTGCTAAAGCCAAGGTAAAAAACATTCAATGTGTTTTATGATAGAATTTAATGATAGAATGCTGTCCCATTAGTTAGCCTGGTTCTTCCTTCATAAATCCACGCTGACCACTCGCAATCTTGCCTTTCATATGTTAGGAATTGGCTTCCAGGACTATTTGATTCACTTTTCTAGGGATTTTAGGTAGGGCTGACTGGTTTGTAGTCCCTGCCTTTCTTGCCTTTCTCAAAGATAAGAATGGCTCCTCCTTTCTTACAGATCTCATGAGCCTCCTCTAAGCACCATTCAAAGATCACAAAAGGCTTTGCAATCATAGAATTACAGAATCAGAATAGTTTGGGTTGGAAGGCACCTTTCAAGGTAATTTAGCCCAATACCACTGCTGTGAGCAGGGACATCTTCAAAGAGATCAGGTTGCTCCTGCCACAGTTTTGTGACGTTTTGTGCATGTGGATGGACCATTTTTGAGCACGGGAGAGGTGATCCTTGAAACTCAATCAGCTCTCCAGGGCCCCTCATCTCTCCAGGATTGTCTCCCATGGGATGCTACCAAGCAAATCCCTGAACAGATTGAAAGCTGCTCTTCTGAAGTCCAGGATTGTGGTCCTTCTATTTGTCTTGTTTCCTCTTCTCAGGAGGAATCCTTTCTCTTAAACCAATAACAAAAAAAAAAATCCTTTGCCTGTTTGTCTGTTTGTAAAGAATTGTATTATATGGGTCCTCAAGTTCGATTATGCTTGTAATGATTTGTAAAGTGTTGGAAGAATTTCAACTGTAATAGAAGATGTCTATTCTTGAAGACCGAAAATACAGTATACTTAGTACTTACATTGTAGTTTGGCTAATTCATGAAAGATTTGAGATAAAATCATATAGCAGGAATATTGAAAAAAAAGTAATAAAGTAGGGGAATAGATACGGTGTTGGAATGTGCAATAGAAGAAGAAAATTCCTGAGGGGTTCAAGGGAGACATAGAATGTTCTTTTGTTTCTTATGGATATCAGTGCTTAACAGAAAACAAATGAGAATTGCTTGGAACAAAAATCAACATTTCCAATGCATTTCATTTAGGGGTAAAATGCATGTATGATAAACAAGACCTCTTTGGTAGTAAGCTCTTCAGAACAGTACTGTACATATATTTAAGGTGACACCAGACCTTGAATATTTTAATGGTCAAATAGAAACTAAAAATTATACTGGTAATTAATTTTAAACATCTACATTAAAGCATGAACTGAGGAAAATCTTGAAAGCTCCATAGCCATTTCCCTGTGATCTGCATTGATACCTACACTCAACCTACATTCAAAATGTAAACTACACTTACGTATATGTTTTTGCTCAGTTCCAATGATTTATGAAGTTCATTTTTCCTTTCCTATGTGTAGGGTACTCATACATTCCTGAAGCGTTCTGATAGTTCCTGAATTTATTTAAATGACAAGAATTTATTTAAAGGTATCCATTGTATAATAAAAGCTAATTTGCATTAATATAATGAGGTATTTAGTCTAAATTATTCTAGTGAGAGTAGCTATGAAAATTGTTTTGAAGGATTTATTTTTCACTTACGAGTTTCTTTCAAATGAGGATTACATACTCAGAGGAGAAGAAGTAATTGATAAAAATAGCTTTTTGCCTTTCAGTGTTTTCAGTCCCATTATCTTGCTCTAGAATAAGATGTTAAATCTTTACAATTTGAGACAATGAAATAATAACCGTCCGTAAATCCTTACTGTAGTCAAAGAGTTTTAAATTCTTGGCTACCTGCATTATAAAACTCACCTAACATAGTTGTTCAAGGTCTCAGAATTTTCTTGTCTGCTTTGTTCAACTGTATGGAAGCAGTTCTCATTTTAATACGGTATACAATGAAAACAAACCTCTGGATTTGCCACATAGTAGTGCCTTTGTTACTATTGTAATAAAGTAATTTACAACCCGATGATGGAGCTTGACTACTGCTGAAGAGTCATAAATACAAAGCAAATACAAAAAGCAGCAGTTACCTGAATTATGTGTATTACTCCTTTCGTGCCTCTGTGGTCAATTTTGCCCACATCAGAGCTGGAGTGCATTTTCTAATTGTCCTCCCATCAACCCTGCAGGTACCTCACAGGAGGGCTAAGAAACACTATTCTGGATGAGTTGAGTGGTGCAGGCTAAGGAAGAGAAAAGAAATTATTTTCATATTTTTCTTTTTTTTCCCCTTCTTTAACCATAAATTATAACAATTTCTTGTCTTAGTATAAGGGAACGTGAAAGACAATTTGTTTAAATCTGAAATACAGAATAAAGGTCTCTGATGAATTTTGTTTAGTCTCCAATCAAAGAAACACTTTCTTTTTTTTTCATTATTTTTTGTCTAGTTACAGGAGAAAAGCAATTAAAGACAATCACCAGTAAGAATGTATGAACCTGGCAAATCTTTTTTTGTTATTATAATGATGTTTTCCATGTAGTTTCTGAGCTACCTCTGGCTGTTTGATCTTGGCCTATGATTTTGAGAGGTGGACTCATACTTGATTGGTACACAACCTAGGAATGTATGTATCTGTCATGGAAAACTTCTGTTTCCAAATGGGATGATATTAATGTCCCAGTAGACAATGACCTTTTGTCTGAACTCAAAGCGTTAGAAATCAGCGTGATGACCAGGTCTTGAACCTTACAATTAGTTCAGATGTGGAACACCACTTCTAGGTGAAAAAGGAAGTTTCATATTATTCTTGTAAGAGTCCAGATCTAAACAGTGTAGAAAAATATAAACTAGCTTATAATATCTTCCTCAACTTTGCATTCATACACTGACTATTTAGAACACTGTTCTGTTGTTTTTGGGGTTTTTTTGGAACCACTGCTTCAAATTTGAATGTTTTTTAGCAGGAAGCAAAGAAAGTGCCTCACACTTCAAAATACATACTTATAAAGTGTGCAGTTTTCCATTTAAAACACAGAGAGTTCAGAAAAAAAAACATTCAAAAATTCATGGCCTTTTTAGATAGCAAATAAATGTACATAGACATACATATAAAACACTTACTGTATATTTTTCAGGAAAACTATTTGCAAATAAGTTTTTGTTTTATTAATGTGCATCTAAGTAGGATTAAATAGGCTATTTAATTATTGTTATACAGAAGTTTCTTCGATAGTTCAAATTTAACCTTATTGCTAAGGATTCTCTTATTGGTATCCTTGGAACAGCTGCAAGACTTTCTATGGAATCTAGGTTAAATTTCATCTTGATTTTGGAAGGGAACAAAAGATACAGTTTTCGGAAGGAGCAAATAGAATGAAAAGTTACATGAACATTTTAAAGGCATCTAGAATGTCCATTTTGGATGTCTGAACTTTGGAAGAAGTCCAAACAAGCAATTTATTAAGTGTCCTAGGGATATGTAACAGGAAATTACAGACTGCTATAGTGGCTTGACCCTAGATGGATGCCAGGCATCCCAAAAGCCTCTCTACCACTCTCATCCACAGCTGGACACGGAGGGGAGAAAATATAACAAAGGTTTCATGCATTAAGATAAGGATCAGGAGAGATCACTCACCAAACACTGTCATGGGTAAAACAGGCTCAAATTAGAGACATTAATTGAATTTATTGTTAACAAAATCAGAGCAATATAATGAGATGTAAAATAAAAACTTCAAAACAGCTTCCCCCCCACCCCTCCCTCCTTCCTGAGCTCTACTTCCTCCCTGAGTGGCTCATGGAGACAGGGAATGGGGGTTATTGTCAGTTCATCACCTGTTGTTTCTACCATTGCTCAGGGAGAGGAGTTGTTCCCTTGCTGCACCATGGGGTCCATCCCAAGGGAGACAGTTCTCCATGAACTTTGCCAGTGTGAGTCCATCTCACGAGGAACAGTCCCCCTCAAACTGCTGCAGCGTGGGTCACTCTTCCATGGGGTGCAGTCCTTCAAGGCCAGGCTGCTCCAGCGTGGGCTCCTGTCCCCAGGGGCCTCCCACAGGGTCACAGCCTCCTCAGGCATCCACCTGCTCCAGGGTGGACCTCTGCATCCCTGTGGATCTCCGTGGGCTGCAGGGGCACAGCTGCTTCACCACAGTCTGCACCAGGGGCTGCAGGGGAATCGCAGCTCCAGTGCCTGGAGCACCTCCTCCCTCTTCTCCACCAGCCTTGGGATCTGCAGGGCTGTCCCTCTGACATGTTCTCATCGTGCTCTTCTCTGGCTGCAATTACATCTGTGAGGCAATTTTTTTTCCTTCTTCTTCTAAAATATGTTATCTCAGAGGCGTTACCACCATTTCTAATCAGCCCAGCCTTGACCAGTGGTGTGTCTGTCTTTGGAGCTGGCAGAGATTGGCTCTGCTGGACATGGGGGAAGCTTCTGGCAGCTTCTCACAGAAGCCACCCCTGCAGCCCACCCCTGCTATTAAAGCTTGGCCATGCCAACCGATTACAACTGCGTGGTTTATCATCAGTTGTAAGAAAGTATTGAATCGGACTCTATTACTTTAAATGGGATCCTTTTATCTAACAGATAAAAAGGGTAAGGTAGATCTTGTTTAAAAATTGTGTCGCTGCCATTAAACGGCCAACATTCCACAAGGAAATCAGTCACAGCTTTTACGTTTATAATAAGATTTTATGTGGATAGAGTCCAGAACAGAAAAGTTGGCAACCAAAAATAAACGCTTTTTCCTCCAGAAATGGTCCTGTGTAATCTTAATATTATGTAAATATTTGAGTACAAAGTGCTAATTTGGCCATGGAAAAGAAATATGTAGAAATAGAGGCTGTTGTATTTTCTGAGTGCCAGGGAGCAGAGGTGTGGTGGGACTCAGGGGAAGATTTCTGTCTTTGTTGATGACACTTACCAGAGTCACGGTTCTACTGCCAGAAGGTCAGATAGGGTGGTCACCCAGATCTCTTCAGCACTATTGGTAAGCAATTCTTTTTCCCTCAGTGGAACAGTTCCCAAGTCTGTACAAAGGACTGAATGAAAAAAATACTGCTTCTTTCTTGCTGATCTTGTCTACATGTGCTGGTCAGGTTCTTCAGACCCCAAATATTTCCAAATAACAAGATAATCCTGTAAAACTGTTAATCAGTAATTTTTGTAAAATACTCCAATTAGTTTTTGTGTTTTATTAATATTTTACTAAATAATTTTCTGATTATCTGACTGTACATTTATACAAAGGCTTTGCCTGCAGTATTCAAGATCATCAGAATGATGTTGTGGCTTTTCTTTTTTCCTGAAAATGATTATTTTTCTTAGTGTAATGTAATTGTACGTAATGACTTCACTGTAATCTGTATAATTTAAAATGGGAAAACAAAGGCCTTTATCTGAAAATACCCTCTGAAGAGAAAATTAACTTAATTATGAAGCTTTGGTTCCATTTTGAGTCCAACTTAAAGAGAAAAATCTACATTATGTCTACATATGCATGCTAGCTACACATCAAAAAGAAACTGATTCATTCTAACAGGTCTGTTTCTTGGAGGCTTTAGGTACTATGGTCTAGGGGACTGAAATTGGAGAAAAGGTATTTGTGATATTATTGTGTAACTAAACAGTTGTAAAAATAGTGGGTTTTCCTCTGAGCATGTCAGAAAAGGTGGTTTGAGTGCCTGAGCTGTAGTCTCAAGCAGCAAAGGAGTAGTATTTCCCAGTATCATTATAAAAAACTACAGTGGGAGATTGTGTTCCCAGTAGGGATACTCTGAGAAAACTGGAAGAGTCCTTGTTGGTACATTGCTGAGTGAGGAGGTGGGAGAGACCCACTGAGCAGAGGCCAGTCCACTGGTATTCCAGACAATTGTCCTTGACAGATCTACTTAGAAAACTTATTTACAGGAGTCTAATTAGAAGCTTAAATGTTGATGTTTTTCAGCTAAAGAGAGATTCACCCCCCCAACAAAGCTGCCTCTAGCATAATCCCAGTGAGATTGCTTTTTATTTGTGGTCTGATTTATCAAATTACCAACACATTTCTGACAGAACTGGCTTTTTGCTTTCATGCTCTATGTCTGTAGACCACCTAATGTATGTGACTGCAGAGATATAATAGATTATAACTGGGATTTTTTTTTTTTTTTTTCCTTTTTGATTAGACCTACTGCATTTTTGTATGCTGCTTGCATTAATTCTAAATCCTAACTAATAATTGTTAAAATATTTCTGGGTGAAAGTCACACTTTTACCAAAGCAATTTGAGTATTTTAACAGGGTGCATAGGTCCTAGCTGGCCTTCAGCAGAAAAGACCTTTGCATTTAGAAAGGGTATTTTATACAACAATAAATTACCAAAACACCCTATACACGAATGAACCTGTGGTCACCTAAAACCAGTTGGGTTTTGCAATCTCTACTGGAATAAACATGAGGAATTCAAACTAAGGGTCTCTAATTTAGTAGCATAAGAGCTATTAATGTTCTGTGGGATTTAAACTTGAAAGTTACAAATGCACCTGAAAAATTTGCTAAAAGTTCTGTGAAATATGCTGTCACTAAATAGAATAAATTAAATAATTATCGAGTATATTTTTTTTTTCTGGAATATGAAGCATTATATAATAAACTGCTAATCCAAATGGAAACTCTAATTACTAAAGATTGCTTTCAAATTTCAAATGTCATCAAAGCCCATCTTTGACCTCATACGTTGCTGTCTGATACATTATTTTTGCCACAGAATGATGGTAAAAGCTTATGAAAAGATGACTCATTGAACAAAAGGAAAATTAAATTAAAAAGTAGGACTTCACACAATCTTGCTTCCTTAGACTTCAAAGATGAAGTGAAACTCTTTCAAAGCTTTCAAATAGCTAAATTATTCTCACTGCAATTTTTACTGATCCTTTATAATTTCATCTGTGAGGTTTATATTAATCATAGCTGGAGAGTTACGTTCTGAGATGTAGTTATGCTTAGGAGCATGGAGTTCTGATCACCAGTTCTTTAAGCCTTCAATTCTACCCTAAAATAGTTGTCCTGCCTCTTTCTGTAGAGTAGAAAGGCTTCAGTGGGAATCCTTTCTACACATTTTTGGCTCCTGTTGTGTCTGGAATGTAAGGATTGGCCCTCGTATTGCCCCACTGACCAAGAGCCACCCCAGGAACCTTGCTCAGAACAGACCAGAAACTGCAGGTTTAGCATGAGACAGTTATATGAAGCTATTTGAATCCCTCACAATTTAAATAGTGTTCCCCTCAGCATCTCCCAAGGGCCTCTGGCTCTGCTTCTGCAGGTGAAACTTATTTTCTCACCTGTACTTACCCCCTGCTCTGTTTGCTGTTAAAAGTTCAACATTTATTGATACCAGCTGTACTGTCTCAGGTCCACACAAAGAAATGTGGTATTGTTGTCTGCTGATGGATCAGTAGAACACAAATACAAGAGAAGAGCATACTTCCCTGAACCTGGACTGTCACCTCTCTTTCTCCCTGGGTTTCTTGAGTCGAAGCCACACTTGAGTCATCATGCTGCTTACATAGGGGTTAGAAGAATAAATAGCTTTTTGCTATTCCTTAAGAAATAGAGCGTGGATAAAGACAGGATAAATGAAACACTGCATGTCCTTGTTCTCAAGGAGAAAGTGATAATTCTTTTTGCAGGAAGTTGTGACTTAGATTGCTTGATGTCGTATAAAATATGTAACCTGAGTCAGAACTGTCTTCCATAGAGCTGGTTGTGAAAATAATGCTAATTCAGTACAATTGCAAACCAAAGCAGAGTGTGGCTAAGCTTGTCATTCAGATGAAACCTTCTGGTATTGATAACACCACATACTGAAAGCAGAGCAACTTCTATAATATTAAGAGATGTATAAATAGTAAAAAAAGATTAATCATACATTTATACGTAAAACTTTCGAATATTTTAAATTGTCTGATTTAGTAAGCTAAGCAGATAGTATACAACTCTGAATATTTTTTAATAATGTTTGGTTTTCCCCCCACACATTCCAGTGGCAAATGAAACAATGTTTTTCACTGATCTGACTGCCCAACCCAGATCATGCAATTTTGAATTGGAATCTCAAGTCCTACTTCAAACTGATAAATTCTCGTTGGAAACAGATCCCTTCCAAAAAGACCACCAACCTCGATCTCCAAAATTCAGGTAACAGAGAACCACCCCTTAAAAGACCTTTTCAGACTTGTTAATTATCTTCAGGTTTGATAACAGAGGAAGCAAGTCTGAAGTCAGTATTTGAGGCTTCAATCATGTGTGACGAACAAAACCCAAAGCATGTAAAAATGTTATTTTTTATCCACTTCAGGTAACTTCTACTTTCTGTAGGACTAAAGATATTGCAAATGTGTTCTAAAGTTCAAGATATGGGAAAATGGTCTCCAGAGAGTATTTCCAGCTTGCAATATCTTAGCTACATATAGTGTAAATTTATATTTACAGTTAGCAGATGACAGTTTCATGAAGTGAGAAAGTGGTTTTTTTAAAGAGCTAGTAGGTTGCTCAGTAATAAAGAGAAGAATGCCAGTTGGACAAGGAAAATATTGGCAGAAATATCAAATATTTGTAAACAAAATAGGACTAATTAATTATAAAAGACATACTAATACAAAAGTGCTAACCTCATCTCCTTTTTCTTCACATTTCTTTAATCATAGATTTTAAATTCTCTTCCTTTGCTAAAGAAAATCTGTCATCTTCTGTTCTAACTTTTGCAACAGACTTGAGTCCAAACTTACTGCATTAATTAAACAGAAGAAAACCGAAAGTTTTAACAGTTCTTTGCAAGAATCAAGAAAGTTTCCAGATCTGTAGCATAGACACAAATCAAAGATATGTTGATTGTGCTAGCAAAAAAAAATAGTTTGCTGCTGATTTCAAATGCAGTAATGACTAATAACTTCAGTCAAACAATAAAATCTGTTCCTTTTTTCATACTTTGTAGCTTTTTCCACCGGTTCAAAACCCAGGGAGACTTGGTAATCTTCAAGGATCTGTTAGTCTTACCTCTTGCAATATTGTAATGCTCTGGTAGTAGCTTTTCCATTTTTGGAAGATTCCTGTGAATTTATAAACATTTAGCATTCCATATTCCTAGTTTAGTCTTTGTTGTGTTCAAGGTGTTATTCATATTATGCTTTTTTCTTTTGCTTCTGAAGTCTAAAGTAAAAAACAGAAAACAACAACAACAAAGCCCCCCCAAACCAAACCAAACCAAACCAAACCAAACCAAACCAAACCAAACCAAACGACCACCCCCAAAAAAAAAAAAAATCAAAACTGATACACTATGCCTTTCAAATGACAATTAAATACCGCAGCTGACCCAACCTCAGATTTTTCAGGTTTTCAATACAGTTTTTAGAGTAGTCCACATTATCAAAGTAACATGGGTTGGGCTGCAGTTTAACCTTTCAAGGTCTTGATCTAACAGCATGCTGTAGAATGATAAAGCATCAAGAAGTCCTGCAGACATCTGTGGAGCTCTGTAAGGATGCACCAGTCTGTTCACACATTATTAATTGCAGGATGGGTCTTTAAATTAGTTTATCAGGCAGTTTAACTGGCAACAGCAACCACCACAAAACCTCAGTCATCAAACCCCTTCTTTCATGTAAAGATTAAGAAAAGCTGAAGACCTGAAAATTATTTTGCATTACAAGTAGACAAATTGGCAACTAAAGAAAAATTTACAGGTGTCAGAAGTAAAATTAAAAACTGCATATATGTTTAAGTGGCAAAAAAATAGGTAGCTACTTTATCTATCTTATAGTCACAATCATTATTCTATGGGTGAAATTTCTTAAAATGAACTATTTTAAGGCATCAATGCCTGTATATAAATCTTCTTCCTCTGGAAAGAAGAAAGAAAGCTTGGAATCGTCATCAATTGTTCCCAATTATAATTCCACACTACACTGCTTTGATATCATTGCTATTTTCAAAGACTCTGATGTTGAAGTGAATGAACAACATCTCATTTTATTACCATGTCAGAAAGTGTCTCACATCTTCCGTGTTCTCACAATGGGATCCAAAAGTGTAGCAGAGTTTTTTTTTTTTAATGGAAAATGAAAGGAGGAAGTATCAATGCAATTGTCAAAGATAACTAAAGAGGGGCTAAGATGAATCAGAGAACTTGACCAAGAAAGAAAAACCACCTGAGAAAGTTGGACTGATTATATTTAGCATGGATTGCTCATCTCTGCTAAATAATATTATCACACTGATATGGAAAAGTTTTAAAAAATATGGCAAGCAAGCACAGCATTGCCTCTACCTCTACCTCTACAATGGGAAATTTCTTCCTAGTGCTCCTGTTCTGCTTGGTTTCTTTCTGGGCTTACTGAGATGGAGAAGCTGTGCCAACATAAATTTTCCTGAGTGGAGGAAAGTGACCTGGGTGTCAGAGTCCTCTGACCCGTGACTCAGTGCTCTTTCTGTGACACTGACTGGAATTTCAAACAGATAATTAGGATCTTTCTACAGTTTAAAAATTTATAAACATATGAGAGTGTGTTCATGTGATAACCTGCTGAAGTGTGTGTTTGCCATCCTGTATTTATAGTAGAGAAATAGGACAGTGTGGTGTTAAATATGAGTAGCCCTAGGCAATGTGTTAATTTCCCCATCTATTCTGTGAAAATGCCTCTGCAGCTGTGAATGCAGGTTAAATTACCTCAGGAGCAGAGGAACTCTGTGGGACTTGCTGTTTCCTCTGTGGCAGAGGATAGTTTTATGTATTGCAATCTATTTGCTAAAAAAGATGCTTCTTCTAAGGGATCCTTCTATGTGTTTTTTTTTTTTTCCTGATATTTAGTTTTTCATGGACAGTATAGGGTGGGGAAAAGATCTGTGGAGTTATTTTTACATTCATTTGCTTTGATGATTAGTCTGGTTGCTCAAGATCTGTGAGCAGGCTACTGCCTGCACCTGGAAATTGAATCAGTGACAAATCAGCTCCTTTATTTCACTGGACTGTTTAGTGTCTTGCACTACTTCAGTATTACTGTCAAAAAAGAAGAAAAAAAAGCAACTGAAACCTATAAACAACTTTTCAAAAGATAAAGGTGTGTCATGCTACTCAAAAGACACTAATGTATACAATAAAAAAGCAAATACAAATATAATAATGAAATGTTAAAATGGGATATAGAGACAAATGGCTGGTTTTAACCTATGCATGCCACATATTCCTCATTGCATGGGGGGCAGCCTCAGAGTCCTAAGTAAGGAACTCTGACTTCATGCCACAGTTTAGTGCTTGTTTTCACATCTCTGCTTGAAAGTTATGCAGTCGCTGCCTGTACCAGAATCTAAGCTGTTAATTCATCCCTATGGCTCTGCTCTGTTCACTGGTGATCCAGGAGGAAGGCAGAAGTTTTGTTAGTAAGGAAACTCATACACCAGGAGATATCTGTGCCATCTTTTCCTGCTGCATAGATGAGCAGCTTCTTCTTCCTAACGGGAAGTTGCCTTCTGCAGATCTTTCTAGCCCTCAGGTGGACCCTATTCAGCTGATACAGAAATCCAGAAATCCATCTGACCTGACAAAGACTTTAGACTCATCTTCTTGGTTGCAGACTGAGCAATCTTAACGTCAGCATCTGCACAGGTTTCCTTCCAGGAGCTATGGAGCACTACGCTGAATTCTCAAAACTGAGAAAAGTTTACTTGCCAAAGGATGTGACTTGAAGTTTTAGATGTGACTCAGAGTTTTAATGGATTTAAAACAAAGTAAAAGTGACACAGAGCAGGACAGATTCTTCTGATAAAATGCAGATGGCTCCAGCTGAGCTGGCCACAGAGGTCCTTCTTCACTGTCAAAGAAGAGATATGGACCTGACTGATCTGGGGTGATTTAAATGCCCTTAGTTCTTCCTCATGACTTTAAATGATCTGAAAGCAAGTAGCTCAGAAATAAGTGTGTATGTTTTAGAATTCTAAAGTCAGGCAGTGTTTATGTCACTCATTCTGTCCCACCTACATTAAATTCCAGTCTGCTCACCACAAACTTGGGCATCTTTCTGAGACTTCTGATCAAAGTCTGAGACTTTCTGAGCTGATGGCTATTGCTGTGACAGTGTAGTCCCTCAAAATTATTCTCTTCTTATAGTTATCATAGGGGAATTAACAGCCTTCTCCTTTGAAACAGCTTAGTCATCAAAATAACCTATGTTCACCAGGATAGATGAGGCATTTTCTAATTAACAGATTCTCCATTTTTTTTCTCAAAGAACTTCTATATGCAATACAGTTTTGGCCCCTTCTTGATCACTTCTACAAATCCTCTTGATGCAGCTCCATTGTAAATTTGATAGTTTTCTAATATAAAAATCATATAGGTATGTAATATTTCCAGAAAATATTGAGATTTCCCCTTGCTTATCCACAAGCCAGAAGAAGTTTTGTACATCTCAGCAAATTTATTTTCTATTTATGAGTGAGTAGTCTCTGGCATAGTTAATTCTGAGCACTTTAAATTCCAAATATACCATTGTACATAACATATTTTGCTTTCTTGTTGCCTTTCAATTATCTTTTTATACCTTATTAATAAAGAAAAATTTTAGTGTCCCTACCATCATACAATTTCAACCACTGGGAACAATTACTGATACTAAAATTAGTAGGGAGTGACTGCAGAATGTGTTATAATTATTGAAACATTTTTACTGTTTATAAAATAAAAAAGCCAATGTAATAAACTTTTAAAATTTGTTTCTCTTTTATATCTGCTTGCAAACTATTACATGCAATTTTTAAAGATCTCTTCAGTCCTATATTTTTTGGCCTGCTTGTAATACACTGTTTTTAATATTGTGTCAGTTTATATCACACTATTTATCTTCGTTTTTGCCATTACTCTGGCAGCACTAAATAATTATTGGTAACTAGGAAAATATTTCTGAAAAATTAGAACACAGGGGTTCCTTTTTTAATATCTCTGCTTAGATAAGAAAAGGAGTAGAGTCTTAATTTGTTTTCCCTGTTGTCCATTTGTTTGGAAGATTTCTTTATAAATACTTCCATAAGCAGTAGTGATGTCTCAGTGCATGTAGGTCTTGTCACCATCTTTCCTTTTTACAAGCTTTATTTGGAGAGGCTTGTTCCCACCGGTGTTAGTGAAACCTGATAGAATGCCTCTTCTTGGGGTTATTTATGTGTGTGTGTGTATATATATGAACTCCATTCTTCGAGAGACTGTGATTCAAGCCCTGCTTCATTTTAGCAATTACCTCTGTTTTCTCCCAACCAGGACAGTGCAGAAAGCATCAGAAAACCTGTGCCTCTAAAAAGAATACTTTAAGATTATGTAGTGAGAGGACAGAGGATCTACTTTCTTCACAGCAGAGCTCCCTTTTCTGCTTGTGAAACTGGCAGTTTGGGATAGAAATTGCTCATTAATGATTAAAAAAGAGGGCTTGATATCGAGTATTCTTTTTAATCCCATATACTACTTTTATTTCTATAGCACTTAGTATCTGTATCCATAAGCAGACACCTGCATATATTAGGCCCTCCACAAACACAAATTTAAAAAAAAAAAAAAAAGTCTCTTCTCTACCCCCAGCTTTCTACGACAGAGTAGAAGGAAAGGCAGCAGATGAATACAACCAAAAGGATAGCACAGAAACGTTGTGGCTCTGTTGCTCATCATAGACCTTAGCAGGGGGTCAAAGTGCATTGGCAGTCTAACTCGTGTCTGGCACTTTCAATGTGTAAACATTGCACTAAAGGGAGGATTTTTGGTGAATAAGGAGGTGATTTTGTGGCTTTTTACCTGGATGTCTTTCTAAGCAGGAAAAAGCAAGATGTTGTTTTACTTGCAAAAGGCTGCAACCAGTTTAAAATACACTGATCAGCAAAAGGCTACTCTGCCTATACTATGAAATGTTTAAAGTAAGGTCTAAGATATGTAAATACTGGCAGAGTTTGCAAAAGCATGTGTAAATCAGACGGGTCAGGATAAAAGCACATTGAGAGTTTAACAGGGTTTTTCCTTTCTTGATCAGAAGACCAGCTATTTTTGGAGGGAGGTGTTGAATTGATCTGCCATTACTGCAGTAGTCACAGGGAGAAAGATCCCATTTGTTCTGATCCATCTGCTGACATATGCAATAGAGACCAAATTCTGTCCTGTTACTGGGGAAAAGGCGTATGTGTTTAATCGGACATTTTAAAAAGAAGAGATTAAAGACTTTTATCACATTATGTTGAGCTGACCAGGTGCTCCTGCTGGGCACTCTGGTGCAGTGGTACTGCTGTGTGCCATTTGCATCTGGTGCTCCATACCCAGTCCCAAAGCAGCAGAGCTGCTGGGAGGCAGCAGCTTCTCTTCTCTGGGTGACTGGCTGAAGTAGGAGCTTTCTCCATGATGTCTCTGTTCTTCTTGTCAAGTCCCTGCTGGTGTGTCATGTTTCTTTCAGCACAAACAAAATGCTCTGGGAAACCGGATGAACTTGTGAGGGAGATGCATTATTTGAATTGTGTTCTTGTGCTGTGCTCATTCCTCTTTTCATTTGTAATGGTTAATTTAGAATAACACACCTGCAAAAGGGAGAAAGCAGCTGAATTTCCATGCTGAGCAAAATAAAGACTTATTTGCAACTAAATAGTGCTTTCTATGCCACAAAGTTATATTTATGGTCATCTTTGTAGTATTTCTTAAACAACACAGAATTTGGAGAAATTCAGTCATGTTTCTGGGGTACCTGAAGTTACTGATGAGGAAAGATAAAATGAATGCATTTGTATGTTTCAAAATGTCTTAATTAAATCAACCCTGCAAAGGCTTTGCTTCACAGGAGCACAACACTCCAACAGAACAGAGGTTCCAGGGAGAAAAAAAATACCGTTTTTCACATTTTGTCCTTGCTGATGTTTCAATTCTATTACAGTGGCAGTTGCTAATTGCTAAATAATACAAGTCACTTGTCAGGAGTTTCTATTAGCATGTTATTATCTCTGCAGAAAAAGGGAGATTAGCTTAGCACTTCAGCTACCAGACCTAGGCAGGATTTTACACAGAGAAACATCAACATGCAGAGCACAAGGTTTTCTCATAAGGCCAGATAAGTATAGAAATTTTTGTTTTGACTGTTAATACGAAATAGCAACATAATACAGATACAAAGTCTTCAATGTTGAAATATTAGCTATAAAGTTATCAAGTTTACATATTACAGATACTTATTTTCTTTTATTTCAAATAAACCTCAGGACAATATTTTGTTTGCTCTTTTTAAATTTTTCACTCATGCAACAAAGGCTCTCCATTCTCTGATGCTATCTGGCTACTAGATGAAATCAATGTTGGAATAAAATTTGTTGTCAAACTCATAGTACACAATGTTATGTTAGAAGAAACAAGTTATTAGGGTATGTCCCTTAATAGTATTGAAAGATCTCATGGATCATGAAGTCATAATAAAAGAACTGTTGTCTGTGCTATTTATTTGGCAAGTATGAAGTTTTCTGCTATTTCCCCCCATTTTGTAAATATTCAATTACTCTGGATGAAAAAATCTACTGCATCACTAGAAAGACAAAGTCCTGCCTTGAAGAGTTCATAGTTTAAAAGGCAGAACACTACAAAGCATACAGAATTCTGTGTGAATAACACTATAGTTCATGTCTTTAATGATGGTGCCTTCTGTAGATTCCCAACTACCTATCAGTTTTTCCTGGGTTTTTAGGTATCCTTAATATTTCGACAGCATCTCTCATTTACCTGTTCATTCTCTACTTCTAACACAGACTTATTCTCCACTGATGTATCCCCAGCTTTCCATCTCCCTTAATTTCCATCTTCCCTGCCTTGTCCTGGCTTTTGAATTAAAAAAAGCAAAAGAAAGGAAATGCTATCAGAGAGAGACCACAACACCAATTTTTATTCTGAACATGGAAAAAAAAATTTTTTAATCTAATAATTAAAGTGAATCTCATTTCTTCACATGGTAGCCATATGCCATAAAGGACACATGGATTTTTTGGGGGGCAATAGGTATGGAAAGCAGAGAGCGGCTGCCCATAATGATGGAGATTTTTTTTTATCCCTGGATTATATGATTCATTTCCCAGAGACCTAAGATTCTGAAGTCTTCCCCTGGTATGCACTTCTGCAAAAGCAGATCACAGGCTGGCCATCTGATAGTGACATTACAGCAATGGCATGATAAACTGTTTCTGTTCCCAAGTCTCAATGAGAGGCAGCTCTCAGAATGGCAAATCCAGACAGGAATCCTGAGCTTCATACACAGGAGGTTTTATGGTTTTTACTGCCATTTTTGTCTGATCTTTGTTCAGTATCAAAATACATACAGACTTTCATTTTTAAATAGCAGGCTGCTTTTTAAAATCAGCTCAGCAACTCAGCTGGAATAGATTTTCTAGATATTTCAGCAACCAGCAACCCTCATTCCCATGTTCACAGACATTCAGAAGAGCTTAGCTCTGAAGATAAGATCTCCTTAGTCATTGCAGACAGTTCTCTGCCCTTGCAGGCAAACAGGGCACACAAATTCCCTTAATAAAGTTCTTTAATTCAATTCTAAACATGCAAAAATATTTTGTTCATGTTACTCTTTCTGGAAAGTTGTTCCAGACAGTTCAGTGGGTAGGTTTATTTCAATAGGCTCAGAGTTAAAAGATACTTGTGTTCAGTTTATTATCCCCAGTGGTTCTTGTTCAAGCGTTATTCTTTAGCATAAACAGTTTTATTTCCTCTTAGCGTTTAACCCAACATGTATTTATTAGCAGCCGTATATTTTATTAGCCTGTATTTTGTCAAACCAAGCAAGCAAAGCCTTTCACACTCTGGATAATGCTATTCTTTACCTTTTTCAAGTCAAAATCACTCTTCTTGAGCATTGGTGACAAGTTTTGTGTCATATTAAAGTTGAGGTGTCACAAGCATTTTCTGCAACAGCTTTGATGCTTCACTACCTGTACAGCTAATACTGCCTAGTACTGATCTTTTTGTTTCACAAATAAAAATGAACTATTGTTACCTCCCCCCACGACCATTTTCATTCATTACCTTCGAACTCACAGCACAAGTTCCTCTTACCTTTCTTCAAAGAGTTTTCTTAGGGCAATGTGCTCCGTGTGTAGTCCATGAACAGATATAAGTACTCCCAGCAAGGGTTCAGCATAGAGCTGCTCTCTAAACATGCTCCTTTCTGTCTCCTTTTATTGGCTTCTGGCCAACTGACTTCCTAAGTAACTGAAGCAAGGTGCCTGAGCTAAAGATGATAAATACAGATCTGTGTACAGGGCACTTAGTTCATTCCCTGTGATCCTTATCACATAATCACAGAGGGTTGGAAAAGATCTTTAAGTTCATCAAGTCCAACCTGTGGCCGAACACCACCATGTCAATGAGACCGTGGCACTGAGTGCCACATCCAGTCTTTCCCTAAACACCTCCAGGGGCATTGACTCCACCACCTCCCTGGGCAATCCATTCCAATGTCTAATTACCCTTTCTGTGAAGAAATTCTTCCTGATGTCCAACCTAAACTTCCCTGGCACAGCTTGAGACTATTTCCTCTCATCCTGTCACTTGTTCCCTGGGAGAAGAGGCCAACAGCCACCTGGCTACACCCTCCTTTCAGCCAGTTGCAGAGAGCAGTAAGGAACCCCCTGAGCCTCCTTTTCTCCAGCCTAAGCAATCTGGAGAAGCTCTCAGCCAATCCTCATCAGGCTTGTGCTCCAGACTTTCAACAACTACCTACTGCCACCTCTTCTTAACCTGCCCCCTTAATATCCTCCACCTGTTTATCCTGCAGTGACCCAGATAACATGTCTGTCTTCTTAAGTATGGGTAGAACCCTTAGTGCCCTCCTGACACCTGGCACATCGCTCTCTGTCGGATCCTGATTTAAAGAGATGGGACTGTCATGGTTATTAACAATTTATTACTTGAAAAATCAAATAAGGCATCAGTCTCAGAGGTCGTAGATTTAGTAACAAGTCGCCATAACTGAAGACAGTCATAAGTTTCCAAGTTACATGTCAATTAATAACTTTTTGATCCAATAAGTGATTAACACGAAGCTTTGTTTTGACTTTATAACCTATCACCTTTGGTATTTTTTACTGCATTGCATCTGTCTCTCAACCAATAACTTGCTAACTCACGTACACACATATACTTCTATTATAACATCTAAATTCTTAACTTGAACTATAAAATCACATTGCTATACTTAAAAACCCTTCACCATATCACCCAATACATATTCTTGTAACTATAGAAACATAGTTTTATAATTCTTCTGATTCAGGTCTGTATGCCTTTATCATTACATCAACCCAAGCTCTTTCCAAGGCTGTAAATTAAACTCATTAGTGCCTGTGGAAGTTTCTACTCCTCTGTTTCCCACAGCTCTCCAGACAATGGATGTGAAACACTGGGCTATGTGGTTAACACTATCAGTACTTCTAATTTTGGCTAGCAGCATGTGAGATGTTTATTTCAGAAGGACTTGAAGAACAGCTGCTCCACGTGTGACCATACCATCTGTACCACTCATCCACAGAATAATTCCTTATAAAAATGTTGAGTTCTGCAGCGAAAGACAAAAAGTTAGTGTTTTTTAAGTGCAACAAAAGAAATCAGAGGAAACAAACAATCAATGTCCTGGGTTTTCCTTTTTGTTAAACGTGGTAAACCTTTGTTAAACAAGTGAGCAATACAATGTTAGGAAAAACCTGACTGCAGAATCTGCAACTTGATATGGCAGCTGTAACAAAGTTTTGGTCAAAATTAACTAGTATATTGGAGTTTTGTTTCCACTTAGGTTGAGATAATTTCCATTTCCATTATGGTCCTGCTTTGCCCCCAAATTCAACATCATTAATTGTATTGACAAATGAAGCAAGTGCTCATTTAGTTTTGAGGACCTTTCAAGATTATCTTTAATCTTGACATTCTCAACAAATTTATTTTTCCTTGCTTTATTTTAATTAAAATGTTTGAAATTTTTTTCCTTCTTTCAAATAACCTTTGAAAGCTCTAGCAGAGCTTGACTTGCTGTCCTCTTGAACTCTTGATATATGGCTGTTTATTCTAGCATTTCAGTGGGAGTTGAATGCTAACCTCTTCAGAAAATCTAGCTCCAGGAATGAGTTCTAAGCTCATAAAAATTCTAGCCTGAATCCTTAAGTATTTTCAAAAGCATGCAAGAAATGATGAAGGTTAATTACCAGTGACTTAATGTAAGTCACTTAGATATTTTTGAAATTCTTTTCAAGGATGTAAAAAGTGTCAGTCATGTAATACAAATCTTTTGTAGTTGGCTCATTTTGTATACAATGAAGAACTACTAATTTATACCTTCTGCATTTTCAAGTGTAAAAAAGTCAATTTTTTTCAGAAGCAGCTTTCCATATGTACTTATGATCAGTATAAGTTCACTGCACATATTCCTTATTTACCATTTCACACTTTTGTTTTGTGTTAATACAAAAATTACAATGTATCAGCTTGTAACATTTTCACTTGCTGGTTTATCTAAAATTCATTAACTTTTAAAATTACGAATTAGTAAAAATTATCATATTTTAGAATCAAGAAATGAAAAGATCAAAGCTGTCTACTAAATCTTTTGGGGGTTTGCACTAACAATTATAAGACTATTCCATGAAGCTAGTTTGAGGCATTTTGTAAAATGAGATACTGCTTCATGATTATACATTCTGGAATGTTCCTGGGGAACCAGCTGCAAATGTCCTGTCACCTTTAATACTGGCAATATTTTTTACTTCTATTTCGTGTATAAACAGTGGCAGTAAACAGAACATTTAAAATGCTTTTTAAGAAGAAGTGTCTTGGTATTTCTCACAGATTATATACACCTTGATGATTCTGACAGCTGGATAAACACTAAATAGACTTCCTAAAATGCAATAAACATATAGAAATTAGAAAGTGAGAATCTGACATACTCTCAAGGTTATATAAAGACAAAGTGATTAACTACCAAGACTACATAAAGGGAAGACTTCCTGTCTCTGCATATATTGGGATGAAGAGCATGGATGACTATTCTGCGAGTACCAACACACATGCAGGAGATGCTAAAGTATTGCTCTTATGGCAGAAACAGATCACTACAGTTTGGGTTGCTGGTCCTCCATCCATTGGCACAGGATAAGAGTAATGCAGTAAAAAAGATGCTGGTTCAACAGCTTCCATCTTGTCTGTGGACTCAGGACTGAAATGGTTATTTGATGAAAAACTAATAATTTCTGCACAAGCAGAGATAATACGTTTGATGTGCAGTTCTGTTTTTATTTGGCATTATGTTACTATGTCATATGGGAAAGCTGCCCTGTGCTGCCTTTGGGAAATGCCATCATTCACAAGCCATTGGATGTGTTCTGTGTGTGTCTACACTCCTGACACCCTCAGTCTGCTGGGTGAAGGTACAGCCTGCTTGTGCGACACACGACAGGAGTGGTTGTCCCTGCTTTGTCTGCCCTGCGGTCCTTGTGCCATGACAACTCTGATTCCTTTAATCAGAGCCTCCCCTGAGAGGTGGGCATCACGCTCTGTGTGGTGGCACTGGCATGCTCCAGGCTGAGCAAGCCTGACACAACCAGTCCCTCACTGCTCCCCAGAGGTCCTTCTGCCTCCAGCTGCACCTGAAGGTTGGTGCCTGGCTTTGCTTGGATGAGGGTTGTTTGGAGCTTTTCCATCTCACAGCAAGTGGGAGAGGTGGGCCCTGTGCTTCTGTCCCAAGCCTGGAGTCAGGGATCTCATCCTACTCCTGGAAGTAAGGTGTGGGGGTCCCACCTGTGTGCTCCTCTTCACCCTCCTCACACTCCCAGATGTCAGTCAAGTCCATGGCTGTGGTCTCGCTCCATTTTACCCACACAGAGATGCAGCTTTGGCAGAGGGCTGCAATGGACTCCTTTATTTTTGTATATATATAAATATATATATATATAAATGATGGCTCCTCTAAGAAGAGAGGAATTTATCTCTAAGACCCAGGGTATGTCTATGCAAGTACCTAACTTTGCACTAAAAGGGTGGATTAGTAGACCAAAAGAGGTGCTGCTGAGCCTCCTAATCCCACATAACCCATGGCTCATAGGTATAGGGCAACTGGAGATATCCTCTTACTAAAATCTACCCTCTTTGATGTAAGGAGGCCACATTGCCTGATCCATGCAAATATTCAGGAATTGCCCAGCAGCACCGAGGCCTCTCTTTCTTGGTCAAGAAGGTCACTACGGTCCTGCACTGCACAGTCACTCTCATTCATTCACTTACTCAGATGAAGATAAGGAAAACTCTCATTGGCTTGATTGTAACCAAAGCACAAAGCCAAAACTCTCTCTTAAAACTAACTGTAGTGTTATGCCGAGTATAGTAGTCTGTAGCAAAAGGGAAACCGGGATAGCAAGAAAAATACAGCACTGACCCACGAATCTTCTGTATTAGAGAGGTCAGCTCTGGGTGGCTCATCTGACCTTCAAATGCCCAGATATGCCAAGCCACCCATAGCTGACAGACAGTGTGAGTTTGGTGACTTGTCATCTGCACAAATAAGCACCATTCTTGACTCAGCAGTTCCAAATGACACACCATGGACGGGGAAACTTGATAGCAAAGCAGCTTTAAAAGGAAAGTTATTTCTGGTGGCCTGATCCCTTGCCTTAGGCATGTGGGTTGTGATGTCTTGTGTCTCAGTGGCTTTGCAGCTGGGATGCTCAACAAACCTGAGCAAGTATTGCTGTCTGGTCACTGCGTCATATTTGGCTACTCACAATACAGAAAGATGGTCCAAGTCCAGTGGGGAACTTCAGGACTGAAGAAAAAAAATCTCCTCAGATGTAACTGATCTTCGTCAAAAAAACAGCAATTAATGGTGATTAATACCTTTAGTCTTAAAAGCAAGAGAAAACTCTGTAAAGAATGTGATATTTAAACACTTGGAGTGACAAATTTGAGATTATCTCTGATGTTTGTAAAGTCAGTAAGATCTGATGATTTATCCTGGTTGAAAATTTAAATTTTAATACCGACAAGTAGCCTCATGAACACCATTAAATTCAAGTAGTGTCACTCTCTTTCCTATGTCTGCACAGGAACTAGAAGTTTGGTACCAGTATAACTTGGTCTTATTCTTTATTTTGTGATCTAAAATTCAAGATATTTAAATGCAATTGAAAGAAATGTTATTGCGTTGAGTGTCTAGTGCCATGGAAGTGTCCTTGAATATTCTCATGTTATTAATTCAAAATTTTTTAGGGATAAAAAGCCCTTTCAATTTTACTCATTTTTTACTCTTTAAGAATGTGGCTATCTTTTTTTTTTTACTTTTGTTCATTAAATAACCATGAATAGAAAGAAGACTAGCAATGGAATAAGTATTTCATTCCTTCTGGTATTTTGCTCTGAAAAACTAATATGAACCACTGGAAAATGCTATAGTGTCTCACCTCACTGAATAGTAATTTACAATGCAAATATATGTAATTTTCCTTAAATATGGTAGACTTGGGGAAAAAGTAAGGTATGTAGTCAGTCCTGCTCTGTAAACACATGAAGGAAACTGCCCCTGAAGCTTCAACTCCAATCTCCTTTTCCTTTAACAACTTTATTTTCATTAAGATTATATTACATTGTTTGTTATAATGACTGTCCTGGCAGTCTTACATGGGAACTGTAACAGTGGTAAACATTAATAAGCAGCTCTTTAAATAGGTCTCAAAAAGCAGAAAATAATTTATTCCTTTTAATAAACTTGCCAATCCTGGTTCAAGGAATAGTCTTACATTGTCTCTCATGGTTGAAGCTATGGTGAGGAATAGCTGTGTTGGTAATTGAAGGTCTCAATGTTTGTCCCAGCAGAATGACAGCTCTAGGCTCTTTCATCTCTTTGCTGCAAAGCGATAGAAGGAAGGATGCAGGATCAAAGGAGGGGTGGTAGGGTCAATGTATGTGCTACACTGCTATCACAAGAAAGAAACAGGGCTGTAGGACTTAACTGTGCAAAGTTTTCTTACCAGACTCCTTTCCCTGTCCGTGGAGCCCAGCATTCCTCCTCTTTAGCTGTCTGTATGCAAGGATTGGAAAGCATTTCAGAAAAAATATTGCAGTCTGTGAGATTTTTCTCAGTGGTTGGATTAATTCTTCATTTTCACCTTTCATTCATTTTTAGTGCTAGCATATTTCTTGACCATGGCACATCTAACACTTTCAAGATTTACAGAATTTGCAAAACATGGTATTGGCACACTGAGTAATAACCCAGAAAAGTGTCTCTCTGTTCTTTTCAAACCTAAGGCAGATACTTCCAGATGATGTGGCTTCATCTTCATTAGGGCTTTGGGTTGGAACAACAGTGTGAGTTCGTAGGGAAGTCCTGTATGTCCTCATTTCCTATGTCTCGGAACTTACAAAGCAGTTCTGGGGGTAGGAACTGGATATCTTTTGGTGGAAACTCAGTGGGAATCTCCCGTCCGGGGTGCATCACATGCACTGTAATTCACAAATGCCCACAGGCATAGGAAGCCAAGGCTGGCTCTTCAAACACCTTCAAGCTGCATGTTTCATGACCATGTTCATTCCAGGAGACCAGACTATATCTAACCAGATAGTATCCATGAGCCATGGGTTATGTGGGATTAGGGGGCTCAGCAGCACCTCTTTTGGTCTACTAGTTCACCCCTTTAGTGCAAAGTTAGGTACTTGCATAGACATTCTCTGGGTCTTACAGCTAAATTTCTCTCTTCTTAGAGGAGCCATCATTTATATATATTTATATATACACAAAAATAAAACAGAGAGTGTAAGCACAGGGACTATCAGCAAAATTGAAATTAAATCTTTTTCTACTTCCTAAAAATACTGTAATTTTATCCATGAAAAGTCAATGCTTACAGAATGTGATTTTCTGTGAGACTGTTATTCAATCAGTTTTCCAGGGGGAACTGATTGATGCTGAGTGGGTGGCAATCGAGTAACCTGCCAAGGTCACACATTGAGACATTGCTTTTCCTGAGACTGCAGCCCAGCATCTTGCTGACTAGCAGTTCTGGTTAATAGAGGCAGCCTGCACCTGTTAGAAATTACTAGAAATGGCCTTATAACTACCAGCCACTGAAGAAAAATGTAACAACAATGAATAGTCCCCACGTTAATGTATCTAGTTTTCAGGTGAATGCTACACAAAGGCAAAAACAATTCTTTCAGGTAGATTACTGGATAGTGTTTTCTTCTATGGTGATCACAGGTGTGTTATTCTGCTGGCCAATTGAACATGTCCAACGCACTCTTAGGATGCATTCTAAAGTACTTTTTAAAATTACAAATAAGTATTTAGGATTAAAAACATAGTCTTGTGCTCTTCTTAGTCCCGACCTACTTTGGTAAAGATGAATGATAAAGTTGCCCTGTGTACATTATAATGTTTGGAAGAGCAACTGTCTTTTATTTGAACTCCTTGTCGTGAAATTATTTCCTAATGATGCCTCATATCCCGCTGCCCAGGTATGTTGTTTTGCTCCATATGAAGTTGATATGTGAAGAAAATTACACTTTTTGCTATTCAGACCAAAATAACTGAAGTGTTATTCTTTTTAGCCTGAATGTCTAGAACTATTTCGTGCTACTTGAGTCTTCTTTGTGCTAAGAATCATCAACTAAAAGGATAAAAACAGGGTAGTGAAGTCTGATAATATGTTAAGAGAAAATAATTATGAAATGCTTCATTATGTCACTCAGTGGCAGCGTAAGCATATTTTGAAGGTAAGTATTAGCCTAAGGTTACAAAATCAGGGATGATGTAGAGAAAATGAAATGATCTTTGTTAAAATTTGAAGAACAACACGAAAATAAAAAGAACCTGACATGGTTTATAATAATTAAATAGCTTAGATTAAAAATATTTTTGACAGAAAAAGCTTTCTCCTTGTTAATAAAACTTGGTTCAAGTATAGAATAAATTGTCCACTTTAAGTGTTTAAATATTAACATTACTTTTACCTACATGATCTAATGTCTTTTTCCCTGATAAATTAAAAACAATGCTTTCAAATGCAAATATGCACGTAACCAATATACCCCTGAAATTACCAAAAAAGGGTGTTAAGGGCCCAAATTCAGTTAAAGATCTTTCAAAATGATGACTATTGTCCTATGTTACAATGTAAGTTGTAACCAAAAACATGTATTCTATTACCATCTTCACAAGCTGTTAAGGCAGTGCGGCAGTGTTGGTTTTTCTCCTACCATGACTCATCCCTGATAACTCCCTCTGGGAGCCATCTCTGTTAATGGGCAATCAAGGACACACCCCATGACTCATAGAAATCAGCCAATTGTGAGATGTCCTGCCAAGGGAGGAGGAGCCAAGCATTCCCACCTGGATATAATCTGGGGTTTGGAACTGCACAAACAGCCTTTACCTATGGGATTCCCAGAGGACAAGACCTACACCACTGAACCTTCAGGAGAAGACCAGACTCTTTTCTACAGGATCACCATTTCAACAGGACCACTTCACCAGGACTGCTACCACCACCCTGACTAACAGGGTGTCAGGTTGTATCCTGACTGTCAGTGTTCTTGTACTATTGCATTTATTTTAATTTTCCTATTAGATTATAATTCTGACTTGTGATCTCCCACTGGTTTGTTTTCAAACTAGTACACTATAAAACATCTGTTTGCCAGATATTCAAATCACTGCACTGTGAAATCACGCTGTGTTGGATTGACCCTGATTGGATGCCTGATGCCCACCAAAGCCACTCTGTCACTGCCCTCTCCTCAGATGGACAGGAGATAAAAAGTAAAACAAAAATCTCATGGGTTGAGATAAAGACAGGGAGACACCACTCACCAATCACCATGATGGACAGAACTGGGGAAGATTAATTTGATTTATTACCAATCAAGCCAGAGTAGTATAATGAGAAATAAACCCAAATCTTACAACACCTTTCCATCACCCCTTCCTTATTCACAGAGTTGACTCCACTCCTGACTTCTCTACCTCCTCCCAGCAGTGGTGCAGGGGGAATGGGAGTGCAGGGAATGGGGCCTGCAGTCAGTTCATCATGTTTTCTCTGCTGCTCCTTCCTCCTCAGGGAAGAACTCCTCACACTTCTCCTCTGCTCCAGCCTGGGGTCCCTCCCACAGGAGACAGTCCTCCACAAACTTCTTCCACCTGAGTCCTTCCCATAGGCTGCAGGTCTTCACTAACTGCTCCAGTGTGGGTCCTTCAGGAACAGGCTGCTCCAGCATGGGTCCTTCATGGGCTAACAAGTCCTGCCAGGAGCTTGCTCCATTGTGGGCTTTCCATGGGGACACAGCCTCCTTCAGACATTCACTTGCTCCAGCCTGGGATCTTCCACGGGCTTCAGGTGCATCTCTGCTCCACCATGGACCTCTTGGGGCTGCAGGGGCACAGCTGCCTCACCTTGGTCTGCTCCAGAGGCTGCATGGGAATCTCAGCTCTGGCACTGGAGCACCTCTTGCTCCTCTTTATCCATGACCTTGGTGTCTGCAGGGCTGTTTCTCTCACATTCTCACTCCTCTCTCCTGCTTCTGCTGCTGCTTCTCCCCTGTTGCTTCAGTCTGTTCTTCCAGAGGTTCTACCAACATTGCTGATGGCCTTGGCCTTGGTCTGGCCTCGCAGCCAGCTGGCATTGGCTCTGTTGGACATGGGGGAAGCTTCTGGCAGCTTCTCACAGAAACCACCCCTGTAGCCACCCACTACCAAAACCTTGCCATGCAAACCCAACAGACACATAAAAAGCATTCACAAAGGAACAGGTTAGGCCTGACTGGTTCTGAACATCTGCCTGGTAAGTAATTCCTTACTAATACTGAGCATTTCTTGTCTCAGTGTTCTTCAGTTTTAAATCCAAACCACCAATATTTTTTTTTTCAGAAAAAGCATTGTAAGTAACATCTCTCATGTTCTAAAACAAGAATGAAGTATTTTCTTGTTACTCCAAATGGTCTCTAGCAATTGTCGTAAATTAAAATACACCACATCTTTGAAATAAATGATTCAATGTAAGCTATTATGTAAAGACTTTTATTCAATAATTTCTGAATTTTGCTTTATATATTCTTAAGGAGAATTCTTATACATAGAAAAATTTTCACAATTCAAGACACACTCTGTAAGTGATATTGTCACTTTAGAAATTCCTCTATATACCAAGAAAAATTTAGAAGAATTTGATAATGCAGACTGGAAAAACCTGCATAAGATTCAGTCTAGCCTTATCTAAGGGATCTTTCGGACACACAGGCAGTGGAGTGTTACTAAACAGCTGCAAATGTATGCAGCTTTATTAGATTCAGCTAAAGCTAGTTAATCATGGGAAAAATCATAAAAACAGACTTTTTTCCCCTCACAAGCTTTTTGCTGTTGGGCTGCCTATCAGCACAGGAACTGCAGAGATCTCTCTAACTCCAGAATCAAGGGAAGGATCGATACAGCTGCTTTACCAGGAAATCTTTGCACCTGGTGTGAAGAGCCATGCATTCCCCTTGTCATTCACATCAGGGCTTCAGCTGCTGAAGGTCTATGGTGCTTTCCACTCACAGCAAATGTGTTGCTGTATTCAGAACTGCTTTGTGTGGACAAAGAACAGACTCACATGCCTCAGAGAAAAGCAAAAGTGAGGAGGCCAAGGATTTTAGATGCTGTTTGGGAATATTTTGCTAGTCATCTGCAGTCTAACTGATCCCAAAAAACAGCCTGCCTAGTGTGTTTTGTCCTTTGCTGCAACCAGGTATCTGAATGTCTAACAGGATTCTTTACTGCGTTTACTGGAGCCTTTGTTTCCTCCAGAGGAAGTCCATGGAGAGAGCTATCAATGAGAACCTCACCTCCCAAAAATATTTCAGTAGAACAAAAGTAGCCTGTTGTGTGCGGATGCAATAATCTCCCAAACCAAAGAGATTAAAACAGCCAATGAGAAGTAAGAAGTCGGTTTTAAGTTACTTTTTTTCACTGGAGAGCTGTGATATAGGCCTTGCATCATGCTTAAAGGACTAGTAGCCTTATGGCGATGGGGAAAATTAGATCATTTACCAAACACCTAGTTATTAGGCACAGCCTAATGGGATGCTCAGAAGAACATCTGAAAGTGCATTATTGTTAATGCAATAGATAATGTTCAGAAAGAGTTTAAATGAACAAATTTGCTTGAAAATTATATATTCAGATTCTGAAACCTTTCCAGAGCTTTGTTCATTCAAAGACAATAGCTGGCAGGCTGCCTAAGAAAGGGAATGTGATAAAGAGAAAACTATTATATCTGGCACTTTTTTGCAGGAAACTGTAACTCCTATGTCTCATTTTTCTGCTCTGCTTGATAATGTAATAATTCTCATGAAAGGAATGCACAGAAACATAATGAAAAATGATATGATTGTGCAGTGAAAGATAAAGCAATTTGAAACTTCATGGTTACAAAGTATGGCATGGTGCTTTAGCGGTATGCCTGTCCATTGAAGTCAACACAACTCATTTACCTCCAAGTGTTCCCACTACCTTGAAAATTGAGTTGAGTTCAGCTGAGTCTTAGTCTCTGCCTATCTGGACATATCTCTAGGTAAGTCATTTCAGGCTCTGGGTGTGCATGGAATGCACATGCATATCACAGAACTGCATCTAAATTTTACTTCTAATCACAGACAAAGCCCATTCAAAGGGGGAGGGTGTGTGTTTCTGTGTGTGTTTGACACTCCACTTTTAACAGTTCAACTCCTCTCTCCTCTACCATGATACATCTCTGCTACAGCTGATTCTCTTTTAAAAATATGAAATACAATCTGCAACTGCCATTGGACTATTATAATGCATTCTGTTGTTATCAATTAATCCATCAATCAATCAACTACAGACAAACTGCCAGTTTGCTTGTAGGTATTCCTGGAAAATAATTAATTCAAAATTTAATCCAAATTGTATCAAGTTCACCAGCAGGGTTTCTTTCTTTGTTTCTTTTTATTCCCTGCAGTAATCAGCTTTAAACAAACTTGGGATATCTCCCATTAGATAAGTACATTGAGAATTTGATGTACCTGATTTATTAAAAGAAGCACTGACCAATTATTTTCTTATGTGGTACCAGCAAGGAGCATTCAAATCTGGAAAATATCATCAAGCATCAGGTTATCTCTATCTCAAATCACAGAAGCATTTGGAAACACTTGAAAGCCTTTGTACTAATGAGGACAGAGCACTCTTTGCAGGCAAAGTGTGATCACTGCTGGGATACTCAGCCTCCTGCGTGCTGCACAGTGGGACGTGCTGCCCGGGCTCCCCCTGTGGATAAATAAAATTCTCCCACTGGGTTGCAGGGCTGTGCGATGAGCAGTGTACCGCAGAGTCAGAGAGAAACAGAAGGAAAATCTGAGTGCTGCAGAGTACTCCTGCCATAATGGAGCACAAGACCCAAGTTCAAGTGTCAAAGATTGATTTCATTTAGACACATCCTCTTAGCACTCAGAATACAGAGCAGCCTCAGGGCAAAGCCCTTCAAAACAAGTGCTATCTGCCACTGCACCCAAACATTGCTCTTCAGGAGACAAACTGAGTATCTGTATTTTTGTGACATTATAGCTACCAGATTCATTTTAAGCTAATCTGGAAAGTTCTGAAAACAATACCAAGAGGAAAAGATCAAAGTCATTTAAAGGTATTCCTGAACCCATAAATAACAGTTTCTTGTACAGATAGATGACACTTGGGACCTGACTTAAAAAGATCAATTCAGCATCACTAATATATGACCCCAAGGAGCGACAACTCAAGAACTTATCCTTGAGGGACTGATTCAAGGCTATAATAAGCAGCTTCAGATCACTGGTCTTTAAAAACAGTTATTTTATGTGGACCTGATTAATAACACTTCAGCCAGGCTAAGGCCAGTTCTGGTACATGCTTATCCTAGTACCATCAGATATGCTGGCAAAAATGATGCTTCCTAAAGCAATCAAATAAAGAAATATATTTCTGTATGAACATCTGTTATCTTAGTATCAAAAATTATCCGCCATGAGGAGAGGCAAAGATAATGCTATGGGGAGACATAAATCAAAATCTTGGAACATTAAAGTTAGTAATTAGTATTGGCAGTATAGTAAGTTATAATATGGAAGCACTTTAAAACTGTCAGAAAAGACAGAGAGAGATCATTGCAACAGAAACAGCAGCCTGACCTGGGACAGCACATCCATCAGCATCAGCTGGACAAGTAAATAGGGCAGCTGGGAAATGGAGAGTTATATGAACCTCTTAAGGCTTAAGGTTAAAGAAATTTTCGTTTTTGTAGAGTTAGAGATTTAAAAATGAAACTTCTTAGTTCAGAGGGAAGGTAAATATGCTGTATGTTAATGACTAGGAGTTACAAAAAAATTTCTCATTGAATAAGTAACTCTTTGTCATAAAATGAGAAAGAGATGTGGGATCCATCTTCATATAAAACAGTGGAATCATCTTAAAAATTGTAATTCACGGTTTCATTATAAGTATAATTAAATGTGAGCTTGCAGATCAAACAAACTCATCATTAAAAGCCATAAATCAAAGAAGCATTAAAGCAAAGATATATTTGATAATCTGATGCAGATATTGAAATTGGTATTGGGCTAATTAAAACGTTCTTTCTCATACAGAATATTTTAGATTTAAAAATGTTATCATAAGCTGCCAAAAATGAAGATTTAAAAAACTGATAAAGAAATTCCATAAATTACTTAAGTCTCCCACACTTTTATTTTATGGTTTTAGGGTTTACTTCAAAACCTGCACAATGTTTAGAACAGAATAAGGAGAAATTGCTTGGGAGAAGATGCTTATACCAAAGATTGTTTTCAAAAAATCAGAAAGTGGTACAGGTTGGAAGGAACCTCCTGAGATTGTGTAGTCCATCCCCACCTGCTCGAGTAGAGTCAGCTAGACCAGGTTGCCCAGGACTGTGCCTCATTGGGTTTTGAGTGTCTCTACAGAGGGAGATGTCACTGGGCACTACTGAGCAGATTCCAGCTCCCTTACCTTAATTCCCTACCAGCAGGTATCAGTACACATTGATAAGATCACCCCTTCAGGTTTCCTCTTAAACTCAGCAGAATAAAATATTATTTTTTAATTCAGGAGGATATTGGGTACATGTCACAAAAAATTCAGAGTTAAAATACTTGGAAATTGTGCTCCCACTGCTCTAGATATTTAATCCAAGTGGAATTTCCAGAGTTTGTCCCATCTCAGATTTTACAGGGCATTTTAAGAAATCTTTGAGAGACTCTCTGCTCTTGGCACTTTAGTTGTAATAAATTGCTAATGAAAAGCTGTGAGCATGGTTAACTTCAAAAGGGTTGGCTTCATTTGCTGAAGAGAGGATCCCAAATACTCCCTCTTTTTGGTGCTGTCTCTGTCAGCAGAGAAACATTTTACCCTGAAATCCTTACACAGATCTAAATACATAAGGCTATATATAAATGAACTTAGAAGCTAATATACCAGAGGGGCCATAGTTTGGCCTTTAATTATATTTCCACCAAAAAAATTTAGTATTAATCATTAGAAGGAAAAAATAGATGCTGTCCTGTATAATTTGAAGGTACAATTTACCTTTTGTTCTGTAGATCACAGACTGAAAGTTGTACCACGTTTAGACTCTAACATGTATGTCCTCAAATAACTGCTTGGAAAGTGACACGTGCAACTAACTTCAAGCCTTGCAGATGTTTTGGATCGCTGTGGCCATTTCCCTAATGGAGCCCTGATCTAAACCAGCTCCTAGCTCACAGGAGAACTGAAGGAGGGGAGGCTGTCCACAGGCACACAGCCACTCTCCAGAGGGTCCTGGATCCCTAGGATCACCCTTGCAGCTGACCCCACTACAAAGTATGTAGTCTAGTGTCCTCTACTTCAAAATGTTGTGTGCAGATCATGTGCAAAAAGGTGACACAAAACCCCTGAACCCTTATACATTTGCCTTGGACACCAACAAATGACACCCATTCGGGGCCTTTTTAATAAGAAGCAGTTCATTATCTCTTGAAATTAGTCTTGATTTGAAAATTGACAAACTCCAGGAAAAAATGAAGTATAGTAGCCTTCTACAGTGATCAGAAAGCAGCTGATATTCTGCTGGTCTCAGTGCTGGGTACATTCTGTGTTTTCACAAGAAAGAAAAAGAAGTGAACATCCTGATGAAAATATGAAGCAGTACGTGTTACATTGCCAGACATGCTGGAAGTACCCTTTGGTTGGAGAGTTTACCTGGCAGTTTATTCAGCTGCTTTCCTGGCAGGAAGAAGGGAATGGTGATATTTCAAAGTGGCTGAAAAAGATTCACAGCAGTTTCACATAGCTGAGTGTTCAAAACGAGATAATAGAAATCTTGGCATTTAAATCTGTGAGCATATTGGCTGGTTTTATTTTTTACTGCACTATTAGGTGTTCATTATCATTTTAAAATCAATGCTTTCTGGAAGTAAACAGTGGCAATAGGATCCTTCCAACAAAATACTTAATAATAGTTTGATTTCTTTAAAGTCAAACTTCATATTCTCCACCTGGTTGGATTCACAGTTCAAAAGTAGCTATTAGAGCATTTGAGTAAAGGTGTTCTTGGTTGAGCTAAAAGTGACAATTATAATGAACATAAAACAGTCAAAGCTAATAATTCTGAGAAACAAAGAAGAAGATAGGTTTTGGGCAATATTAAGGACTTAGGAACACTGAATACATTCTTCTGTATACCTACACATTTGTGTAGGCTGCAAACAGTGTAATAATTATGAGTGCTATTATTAAAATAGTATATGGTCACTTAGTATATTAATGAGAATGTCTTCTCAATGTGAATATAGTTTGCATCAACTGCAGATATGCCAGGGAAGATTATTCAGGGAATAGAAATAGCGTTAATTAAACGTGAAGATGATACCAATCTCAGAGCTTTTCTTACTCTTAGAGAAGAAAGCAAAAATGACATGAGAATGAAGAAATATTAATATATTCAGTAAATGAAAATTTAGAATTCTTATTAGAGAAAAGCAAGCTAACAGATCTGCTTGAAAATGGTCTGTGATAGTCAATATGAGAGAAACATGAAAAGCAGAGGAAATAGAGAGCATCAAATGATATGTTAATTTGTAACACGATACAGCAAGAAAATAGATGAACGTCTGTGCAGCTGCATTAAGCCTGCAGTAAGCTGGTGATGGCCTCATGCTACACAGCTCTATCAGAGCAGTTCCTGACATTCTGCCTTTATTTTAGAGGCTTTCTTGAAACAAATAAAGTAAAAAAAAAAAGAAAAAGAGTTCAGAAGCACCTGTGAGGAAAGCCAGGAGCTGCTGAGAGACCTCCTGTGCTCTTTCTGGCTGGGTGGTTACTGAGGCAGGGTCTGCAGTGCTGTGTTAGGGTGGTGGCTCAGCAGAGCAAAGCCCCCCGTGGTCATTGTAAAACGTCAATCTGTGCATGTGCCTTTTTAAGGGCTACAGACAGCTGCACATGGAAAATATACCTATGGGTTCTTGTACAATGTTGACTCCTTTTCCAGTGCCATGGACCTGACACAGCAAGTAGTTTTCCCAAGCTGGACACCTGAATGTAGCATATGGTGTTGCAGAGGGCAGGACCCAGCCCCTTTCCCATCAGGGAGAGTTAAGGAAGGAGTCAAAGACTGTGTGAGATTTAACAGATTGGCCCAGAGGTCTGAGATGCCTTGCTACAAACTGCTTAACCTAGTGAGACCTGCTCTCATCTGATCGGGGGCACAACTACTGCTCTGATTTGCAAAAACTAAGATGGGGTTGAGATAAAATCTGGGGTTTGCTATCCTGGTAACCCTTCAACAACTCTCTGAGCCCTGGGAAGCACTCTGAGCTCTCTAAGCAAGGTGAAGTCTTTTTCAAATGGGCATCTGAGAAAAAAGAAAAGTTATAAATATGAGAAGGAAAATATATGTTAGGAAGTCAAAACTGGGACCTACATGTGACTAAAACCCAGTCTGAGATTTCCAAACAATCTGGAGAGATCAGATAGAACAGTGCTAATGGACCACGAGGAGCCATTTTGAAATTATATTTTTTAATGCTCTCAATAACCTTTGATGCGAACATTTGATGTCAGTATCTAGCGTTTGTAAAATGAACATCCTGCAACATCACTAATACGATTATTGTTGATATTGGTATAGTAAAGTTCTGATTTAACATGATTGTTAAACAGACATGGGATAGTGACCTCAAAGTCCAATCCTAGGACTCAAAGTTACACACCTTATGATGTCAGCCCAGCAGTAAAAGCTAAGAAAAAAAAGAGTGGGAGGCACATGTGGTTACAGTGTTTGTCTTCTAGAGAAAGGTAGATCCTGGTGGACAGAAATATTTCTAAAAGTATAGTTTTGATTTATTTAAATTATTTAAAAATAATATGAAATATATAATAGCATTTTTTTTAAGTTCTAGAGAAGGAATGACACAGTAAACTATGTAAATAAATATGATGCACATTACAAGAAATACTGTTTTCGAATGAGGAATATTCAAAGTTTCCCTGTGTAATATGTTTTAAATTGTGCAATTGATTTTTGCATAGATTTCTAAATAAGCAGAAAATTGAAGAGACATGGATATGTATTACAGCAGATTGATTCGGTACTAACTTTTCCAAAGGGTAGTCCTAAAAAAATCTGTTGAAAGAAAATGTGGATGGTTTCTCTACTAGGCTGCCCCTTGGTAACCATGGAAACTGCAGACTTGCCCAGGACATAAAAGAGAACTATATTGCATTGGACACATTTATTTGTTTGGATTCGAAGTTTTACAGCAATGAAAGTCGTATAACATTGTGCACTGGTTCTCTGTCAGGACCGTGACCTCCACGCTGCAGCAATACTCCTTGGAAATGAGGAACTCTGTAAATCTCCGGTGATCTGGTACAACAACAGCTGTTATTGCTGTCAGGTCTCTGCTCCTGTGAAGCAGAAAATCATTACAAATCAATAAATCAGACTTCTAAGAAAATATTGGAAGAGGATGGCATCATCTCTCTTCCATGCTTGCAGCGAAGAGAGATGCAGAGAGCAGAGGGGCTGCCCCAGCAGCACCTCGTCCCTGCAGAGGTGCACAGGAGCAGCCTTCAAGCCCTCCTCTTTATGAAAATGGTATGTCTCACTCAAAAATTATTGGCTCATAAAGGTGGCCCTCATCCCCGCTGTCTGGAGACACAGAGTCACATCTGTGCCACAGGTACTGCCACCACACACAACAACTCTGCTTTGCCCCAAGGTAAAGATGGTAGGAACTGCACGGGAGTGAGGAGCTGGCCAGCTGGAGCTCAACATGCTAAGAAGGCCGTTCCCAAAGAAGGGGAGAAATGTTTAAAAGGAATTTTAATACAACTTTTCCCAAGAATTGTTCATTGCAGTATTCAGTGATGAGGCAGGCGCACAAATAACTTTTTTCCAAATGACGTCATAGCACGAAGGGATACAATTTTGATTACCAATTCTGTCCAGTGTCATTTGGAAAAAATAACTAAAAGGAGATGTATTAAAAATCCTATGTTAACGTTTTATACATGTACACCTCACAATTAGATTACTAGCTAACATTCACCCCCAAACCACAAATGCATTATTGAAATTAATTGTGGGTTAAATTGTGGAATAAAATGTTAATATTTCTTTCTAATTTAACTTACACAGTTTTGGAAGACTCTGTGGAGAGAATAAGATATATTCCCTGGTGACTGAATCTTACTAAATGCTGCCATGCAGGTTTTTAATCAAAGATGTTGATCATCTTTTACATTACAGATATCCATTACAGATCAAACCAAAGATATTCTGAATTGGAGACACTGCTGGCTTTCCTTGAAGTATTCCCTACTGCTTTAGGCAACATGTGGCCAGTTGAGCTGTGCAGACAACAGAATATGCAGCTCTAGGACCAACCAAAACAACAAAATGCAACAAAAGAACAACCGCCCCTCCCAAAGAAACAAACAAATGCATACGCAACAACAAAAAAAGATCAAAAAATGTTTTGAGTTAGGAGTTGAAGTAAAACTCTTTAGCCTGAAATTCTTGTCTTGAAAGAATTTCTGAATCAGATTGATTTCAAAATTAGAAACATCATAGAAAACAAAATAGCCAAGATTTTTAAAGTATCTGTGTTTCTTTTTTTTCAGCTGAAGATATTTAAAAAAACCACTATTTGTAGCATGAGCAGTTTTTTGCTTTGTATGATTGTACACAATTGTTACTTGTCTGCTTCATAACAAATGTTTTGCTGAGATCTGCTGAGCACTTTGTGGTATCATAACAATCTTTACACAGAGCACAGGGTTGTAAGGAATCAGTTCCGAACCAGATTTGTTTCCTTGGTATGACCCTACATTGAAAGGTGGTTTGGTGGTAATTTTTTTTAACTTACATGTCATGAGCATTTATTTGGAAAATAAAATGTTATCCTTTTTCATCAGGAAAGTTACTTTTCTTATTTTTAAATTCCAGCTTTTCAGAATAAAATGTTCCAAAGTGGTGCAGGGAACACTTTTTCATGTAGTGTTGTGGCTTCATTTTCCCTTTCAGCCATTTAAACAGTTTCTTATATTTTATGTGAAAAGATATTTCATAGCATTAATTTTGAAACACATGTGTAAACAGAGAAACAATATTGATGCAGGCAGCTTATTTATGCCTTGAAGAGTTTTGACCTAATCTTTAAAATCTTATTCCAGGAATTCTTTCTTAGCTTTAATGTAAGATTCGCTTGAATATGAATTTGGGCAAGGGTCCAAGGAGGAGGAAAGAAAAGGTGAACTTTCTGCTATTATGGAGTGTAAGAATGAAAATTAATAAAATTATCTGGAAAGCTGCCAATACTGTGAGAGATATATTTATTAATCTTGCATAACTGTGAAAGAAAACAAATTAAATACAAAATAAATAACAAGATTGCCAAAAAGCAAACTCATATGAAATCTCAACATGTAAAATAAATTAAAACTGTATTTAAATTTCAGATGTGACAGATAAATAAAATCTTTCATCACAATGGACAAACAAAATTCTTTTGTTATTTAGGGTCTTTCAGGTAATTTGAGAAAAAGAGTAACTGTATATTCTAAAAAGCTAAGACAAAAGAGAAATATTGTGTGAAGATTGTAGAAAGTAATTAAATGCCAACTCCCTTGGCAATTAGCAATATGAAAACTCTGTAAACATGCTCTTAGGATTATGGGATTATTATAATTTACTAGCTCAATGCATTCCTTTGTCTTTACATGCAGGAAAAGCATTTGACAAGGTTGAGTGGTCAGTTTTTAATCAAGTAAACATTTTTAAAGTGTTTCAAGGATACAGAAGTGGAAAATGAGTTTTAAAAAGCAGTGGCCTTGACAAGTTTTCAAAAGAAATTTATTTCCACAGAGAAAGTAAAAGATTTCAGAAGTTCGCAGCTTTTTTGAGTTGTATTTCACTCCATTTTCCCTATCCACTGGTGTTCCCCAAAACAATCACAGCAAAACCAGAGCATTCTGTTAGGATGTCTACAAGTGACATTTCCATTGTAAAATTTTGTTACTTTGAGGCTGTACGGTGTATAAGGGAATTTAAATTGAGATATGTGAGCTGAAACCACATTAAAACTACCGTATGTATGGACTGTACTTGTCCGAGGACAGGAAGGCGCCGGTGACAGAGCCCTAAAGAGCCGGACATCAGGAAGCCCCACCACGCCAGACAACCAAGTGTGTGCTTTTGTGAGCTGCAGGATGGGAACTTTGCCAATTCTGACCTTTGTTCGGAGTGTAACTTATTGAACTCTTGATAGTAGGGGACAGCAGGGAAAATCCTGATTGGGTCACCAATCCTGTTCTCATCAGGCGTTAGGAAACAAAGGAATTATTGAATTAAATCCTCTGCAGCTTCTCATGAGAGTGAGAGCACAGGATGTACAGCTTGGGGTGGAGGTGTTTAAGGAAAGGGGTGTCTAAGGAAACCCCCTAGAGCAGATCAAGTGAATCATGTGGGAACAGGGACTCCTATCTCCACTGGTGGCAAGCCTTATACACTGATAGGATTGTGTGAAGAGTTGTAATAGAAGATAGTATCTGGACTATTTATTTTCACTATGGACACTACTCCTCTTTATTTTTTAGTTTTTTCAAGGAAATTTATGGTAGTAAGTATTTAATATAGTTTTATTTTAAAAGCCTCATTAAGTTCTATCATAACTGATAATATTGGCAGAGAAAAAAGAGTAATTAGTCCTAGGTTGATATTATTACGTATTTATTGTTCACTTATTTAAATTTTTGCAGCACTTGTTACAGATTAAAATAATTTATTTTCGCTAAACTGGAAGCTGAAGTAGTGTGTGATTCCTCTGAGACGTGGGATGGCTGTTGGCTTGTATATGTCATTCTCTTTGTGAGTGAATGAGAGCATCACATTGTGTTGCTCATAAATATGCCATTGTGATATACAGTAGACTTTAAGTCTCTGAATGCAGCTACATATCCACGTATTTTTCTTAATCATAAACTGAAATTAAACTTGTTCAGCTCATCTCTTAGCATAATAAGGGCATCCTCCCCTATAATTGCAGCAAAGGTTTCAAAGGATCTCCTCTGTTTAAAAGACTTTATTAGGTTTTTCAAGGTGTATTAAATTGAATAAGGGTTATATCAAGTGATTTGTCACTCTCAGCGAGCCAGAATAGCAAGAACAGTAGATTTATTCAGGGTATTTTTCCAGTCAATGTATTTACAGCCTCCACATTTACTTGAGATAAAGCTAAGTCAATTCCTAAAGGGTTTTTTTTTTTTTTTTCCCTTTTTAAATTATTTACAGCTAAGTCCTCCTGCATATTTCTATATTTTCTCTTTTGGTTTCTATGTCTCCATCTCTTCTTGATATTGAAAAATCGTTCCCAGGTGGGTGGAACTGATTCCTCTGAGAATATCTCAGGGGTTTTTTAATGTCATTTCAGAGGACACAGGTGCTATCTTTGGGGCACCAAATTAAAGTGGTTATGGATTGCATTTGCCTTCTGTCTCTTATTCCAGCACAACCATGTTGCCAGGACAGTAGGTATGTGTTTTTTCTTTATTGGAAGAGTGGTTTGGTGAATTTTTTTCAGCTGCCACATCTGAGCATTTCTGCGCAGTTGTGCGTGTTCAGAAATGCTGGCTGACAGGAGGTACTGCTAAATTCTGTGAGTGCCCAGTGCAGTGGCTTGAGTACAAAACGAGGTCAGAGGCCACCCTTGGCTCTGGTGCCAGGGGCTGTGGGCAGACCTGGCCTGGAGTCATCTCCACAGTGCTGGAAAGGCAGTGGAGGTGACTCAGGTATATTGGCTATAAAAGCCAAAGGAGAGAGAGGGAGGGGACAGAGAAGTACCTGTTCTGCTCTTGCTACTCCCTCAATCTAGGGCTTTGCTATTTTCCTCTCAATGCTAGATAAGGCTATTTGGTAGTTAGTGACTTTTGAGAGACAACAGAAAAAAGAAGGGTACTACATTGTAAATAATCTTGTAGTGCTTGTAACTCTGCTTTTTGCCTGTCAGAATGCTGGAGGAATTTTAAGTCAAGATTATTCTTTTTGTACATATGGATACACAGGTAATATAAACATCATTCCTCAAAGATTTGCTTTATAGTATAAACACTGATGCAATATACAGTAGAAATTAAATACTGAATATATTTATGGCAAACCAGTAGCACAGCTGAGATTACTCAAAGAAATGTCTGTTCCAGTATTTCCCTTTCTCAGCAGAACAGGCTGGTATTACTCTATAATTTCATGGTAAACCTAAGTAACAGCCTTTCTGCCTGCTGGCTGAAGGTCTAGAAAATTTAAGGTTCTGGGTGATGTGTGTATCTATTTCCATATTCACAGCTGTAATACTATAAAGTTTTCATTTCAACTGAGATAAATGAACAGCCAAAGTTGTCAGTTTTTGTGCAGCAGAAAGATGCAAAGCTGAGAGTGACTGTTAAATATGTTAAATGTGAAAGATTAAATTATGTGGTCTTGTCTTAGTATAGCACTGATATTTACATCAGTAGACCAGGTGGCTAAGAAAGAACAGAAAGATGATCTGGCCTTGAGACAAATCCTTCTCCAGGATTTTTTTAGAGAATTCCAAATCCAGGGCATTCAAATGACGAGAAAAAGTCACCTCTGTCCATGGTCCTATACCTTAAGGACAAGAACACTCTTAGATGTTCAGCTGGATCAGGACTGAATTAGCTGTAACACTTTCAGTCTGATCTCACTGGAATCTGAATGAATGTTATCTCCATCGTATCAGAATTTGTTCTTACAAGCCCACTTGGGTGTCTACCAACATGGCTATACCAGGGAATAAAGCACATTATGTTCAATAAACTGAAAATCAGCAAGGAAGTTCTTAATCTCAGAGTTTGAAATATCAGGTCCACTGACGCTCACAAGAGCAATAGATTTTGTGAACTCTTTATGTTCTCAGTCACATGAACCATAAAAAAATCTTTCTGAAATCTAGCTTAATTCCAATGTATTACTCATAGATTTTTTTCTTGTCTGGAAATGTAGGAATAACATTGACTTAAAAGCCTGGGCATTACAGCCTCACCATGCATGTGGGGAATAGCAGCAGCACTCTGGTGCAAGAGAAGCATTAGACATTGTCCTGCGTGTAATCCTACTGAAAGACTTTGGAAACTTGATGTTGAGAAGATTGCATTTCAGATGTGTTCCTCCAGCTCTCTTCTGGGAAAATGAAACGGTTAATAGAATTTTTTAATCTTATATTGGCTCAAGGCAAGACAAAAAAAAAAAAAAAAAGAAAAAGGTATTTGCATATATGTATGTATCTGATAAGAATTATACCTCTATTAATAAGTGCCCTGACTCATTGCACTTCCAAATCAAAGATGAAACCCCTTACAGTTTAATTTATATTTAATATACTCACATATTACCAATTTGCATACCAGTCACAGTACCTTAATCTTGATTTTGTGAGCTGTGAATGTGCTACAAGATTCTTATTGAAGTGAATAGCAATTGAGAACCCTGGCATAATAAAGGATCAGGCTGAATAGAGGGTGGAGTATAATATAACTCCTCTATACTAATTTCTTTGGTTTTCTGGTAATAGACGGCTTTTTCTCTTCATTTCTTATCAGTTATTTGCTGTATTCACTTTTGTCTCCCTATATTGTGAGCAAAATTTGTGACTGACACAGATAGGTACATCTCCTTTCATTGATGTTGTGCTTATCTGCCCCAGCAAATTACTGACCTCAACCTCAAGAACAGTAGTGATTCAATTACATGAATAATCTGTATTATTTTGTCCCCAAACAGGAGAATAGTGAACTGAGAATCACCTGCATTATTTCTATGATTTGTTTCTGTTCCTGCTGAACTGGTTGCTTTGGTGTTACACAAAAGAGGCTGCTAAAGGACCAAGTAGGCAGGGTGAAATGATGACCTTGGTGTGGGGCAGGCCACCAAGAGCAGCCGGGTACAGACTTGGCACAGGCAAACCCCAAGCCCCAAGCTGGGTGACAGTGACACTGAAAAGAAGCAGATGTAAATTGAAAGGTCAGAATTTCCCCACGGCCCTAGCAAACACTGCTGAGCCTCTGTCACCCCAGGGGAACCTGTTGTGGCCAGGCACAGACTCAGTTCTACCAGGTAAAGCTACATTAATTGCAAAATTAAGAAGAAATTGAGATAAATTTCTGTGCAGCTTGTTTGCTGTCTTGAGAGTACAATGTGTAAGACATCTTGTAACCACAAGACAAACAAAAATATTAGCTTGTGAGTAGATGCCTGATCATACAGGGTGAGACTGAAGGGGAATGCCTGGGTGTCCTGCACCAGTCAAGGGCAAGGAGATGGTTCTCTTTTCCTTATTTTGGCTGTGCCGAGAGAAGTTTGACTGCAGAGATGGGCCTCAGAAACTCAGACAAGGATAAGGAATAGCAACGAATGTCTAATGATAGCAAAATGGCTCCTCTCTACAACAGAATTGTTTTGCTCCCAGTATTCCTCCTGGAAATGCTTGGAAACCCATGCTATTGAATGGCCTGCTTTCATTTTTAAATACTGTGATTATAGCTTTAGGTAAACCACTTGGAATATTATCTCTTATCTCTATTTCTTGCTGAGCTGACATTGAAAAGATAACTTTTGTCTAATAATGTGTTGTTACATTTGAACAATCCATTTTCAAAAAATAAAATTCATATTACAAGTTTTACATAACCTTTCTCTTCTTGGAAATTTAAGAGATGGATTAAGGTACTTTCAACTCACTATTACTTTAAAGTGGTTGATTTGATAATGTCAGATAGTATTTAAATCCTCTTCTCTATTCAGTCCGTGTCAGTCTTATTTTAAGCAGCCCAATGGCATCCTTTGCTTTATCTGGAACAATTGTGAACAGACTGTAAATGCAAAAAATGTCCTTGATAAAACCCCCTTTTTTTTTTATTGCTTCTTCATTTATTAAACAAAATATTATTTCTGTTTGGTCTGTCATTCTGCAAATTTCTAATAATGATTCCGTGCAATCTCATCTTTTCTGGTCCTCAATGACTTTGATTCAGTCATGCTCTCTGCACCCTGAGAATGTGATTTAAATCAGGTTAGAGAGACTAACCAATTGGTTTACATGAACCTTTTCTTTTGCAATTCAACAACAGTAAGACCAGATGAGATGGCTTGGTGTACAAGATTGATCATACTACAGTCTCCTATCCCAAATTAGGTCACCTTGTCTTTGAACAGAGAGATTAATTAAAGGACTTTTTCAAGTAGTGTCTCAGGCTTTTCCCAGTAGCTTGAGGGGCTCAAAACAGTAGGTTTTCCCCTAATATAATACCATTAAACCCATTTACGGACTAAGTTTTACTTAGGATACCTTAAAATGCACTTGGAAAAAAAAAAAAAACAGGTTTCTGGAGCTTTGCCAGACTTTGTATCAAATCCTCCCTTGAGGTTTCCCTGGTTAGCCCATTGCTCAGCAACAGGGAAAACATCTTCGATTCAAGTTAATAATCACTGTTAGTGAAAGCATTGAGGAGGAAACAAGGATGATCAAAGTTAGAGAGAAACTTCTATAGAGCAAACAACACAGACAAAGACTCTGCCACTTGGAAAAAGTTTGGCCAAGTTAAAATACCATTATGTTCTTTCAAATCACAAGTGGCAAAGATGAGATAAACAGAGAAAAAAATATTTGCTGTGCTTTTGAAGAAAAGTGAAATGAAATCAGAAGGTGATTATTGCTGGGTAGAAGTGCTTGTTCACACAGCAATGGTAAAGCTGTGAAACTCCTCTGGTGCAAGAAACAGTGGAACACATCTTGCAGAGGCTTACACTGAGTAAAGAAAAAGGGTGAGACAAATGCACAGAAGAAAAAGTTACCCAGGACTATTAAATAAAAACAGCCATAAAATATGTCAAACCTTTGGCTCAGGAAATCTCTAATCCATTATTTTTGGATGTGAGAAGAATATATACAGGAGGTACCACTATTTGTTTGTCCTCTTTTTTTGCTCTTTCCTAGGCATTCACCATTAGTCATTGCCAGGGACAAGAAACTGGGCTAGAGGAATACTTAGTCTTACTCAGGAGAGCTTCTTTTGTGGTACTGCTTCCCAAGTTTCACACTGCCTTAGCAAGTTTGCTGTTTCTAGAATTTACTTCTCATTTCTTAGAGGAATGATGTATAGAATTTTCTTCACAAAAAGTTGCAAAAGTAGCATATACTCTGTTAGAGATTGTAAATAACCCTTAGCAGTGGGTTTCGTATATAAAACCAGAGATAGTTCCTGCATTGTTTTAAGCCTTAACATCAATAACTTACAAATTTAATTTCGTTTTTCAGAAAATGTTTTGTATGCCTAAGGGGTTTTCTAATGGTTTTTGTCATCATATGCTGTTTCCTTCCAATATTCGTGCCTTCTCAATACACGGTTTTGCATCAGTATTCCTGTGAACCCCTTACACATTTTATCTTTTGTCCTAGTTTTCCCTTTTCTTCAGCTCTGTTTATCAGCTGACTGTCAAAGCCTGTTTTATGACATCCTTTAGAAGATCTTTCTCTTCTTTCTCCTCTTATGATTTATTTGAAAGCAATGTCCTCTAGTTTTTTGCAAGTGAATCTCAATCCTGGAGAAGATTGTGTTTCTTAAACATGTGATCTCACTCCACTGCAATGTGATCTAAGCATGCTAAAATAGTGGGATCTTTACCACTTCATTAACGAATTCAAAAGTTAGTATGGAATAAATGTATAGTGTGAAGAAATTAAACATTCTTACTCCTCTAGTAGAAACGATTGATCAAATCATGTAAATTAAAATGTTAAATGCTTCATTATCAATATATTTTTATTTCCTGTCTTTTTATAATAAAATGATTTACAACTAAGTCCTTCTATAGACATGAGTTTTCCAGGGAATTGCAATAATTCAAGGAAACACCTAATAGAAGATTTTCTTTTTAATTTGTAGTGTACTTAATTGTTGCTAATAACTGAAAAATGTCCCTATTAATAAGACCAGTTATATCTCTTTCTTAAACATACATTTGCTTTTAAAAACATACATTTGACTAGTGTTTCTTTTTCTTTTGTCTAAAGCAATAGATGTCCACTGAAAAGTCTCTTTCACATCCCTTGAAAAAAGGTGAAATAATTTAAGTAAGGATATTTTAGTGTTTCCAGTGTTTTCTTTCCTTTAATAGTGCTAATTAAAAGCCATTTCTTTAAAAGAAGGAGATAATTACATTCAATTTATCAAAAAGTCTGGAAAGCCTTTGGATGTTTAATAGGATTAACCCTTATTGGCAAAGGGGTTGAGGAATTTTAGCATGTATGTACATATGGAGTATGCATGAATATGGCTTGACTGTAAACTTAGAATACTGATTTCTCACTTTGTCCCAATCCCTGCCTCTTCTGCAGCCTCTTCCAGTACAAAAAAAAAAAAAAAA
>VZRO01008585.1:2014343-2060023 GCA_013397915.1 Daphoenositta chrysoptera
AAGAAGTAGGAAAAGGAAATAAGAAAATATCTAAATTCAGCTCTAAATGGATGAAGATTGATGAGGTATAAGTTTCTAGCCATTATGCCTGGATGGGTGAACTATTTCTTTTGCAGAATAGAAGAGGTACATTTCCCACCTATGGTGTCACCTGTGTTAGGGACAAAGTACCTCCAGGTTGTGCTGGGTGCTTTGTCCTCTCTTTTCTCTGCTCTTATACTGGAGATCGTGCTGGTTCTTTGTTTTTAGCCTATCTTTTTTCTGTTTTAACACACAGAGACCTATTTAAACAACTGTAAGGATGTCTGAAGTCACAGTTAGTATGCAATTGGTAGTGTTTGACAGTCACTCAAAACCTGTAAGGTTTTGGGAAGAGCAAATACTGTTATTGCAGCACTGCCATGCCGCCGTGAAATCAAAATTTCTACAGGTCTCTCCACAGCTTTACTCTAATTTTGATTCAAGTGTTTGACACGTGACATGACATTCACCATGCCTATCTCTCTCTGTCTAGACACGGGGTGTTTAATATAAGCTGGCTGTCTCAGTCCTGTTGGCAGGAGATATCTCCTTAGCGCGATTCATCCCAACTGTGTTACGTATTATCTTAGAAGAGTGTGAATTTCTTGTCATTTCTCTGCCCTTTGAAATACAGAAACATCAGTGGAAGCTGCAGATAAGTGACAAAACAGGGCTTTGTGTTGCCCCATTGCAGTGACCCTGGCCAGAAGACAATTGCACACGGGGCAGTCCGAGGTGCACAGCGCAGTCACCCTGAGCATCCCCACAGCTTCCAGCCCTGTGCTGCGCTGCCAAATCCCTGGGCTGCGGGAGGAACTGCACCAGCTTATCGTGACAGAGCATCCTGCAGGCAGCTCCCAGCTTTTACCAGCAACTTTGGCTTTGCCTTGATCTAAATGTCAGCAAGGAGTTCTCAGGTGAACATTGTCTGACTGGATAGAGCTGTTTACTCTTGAATGACAGTATGAGTACGAGAAGGCAAGAGCTGCTTCTACTGCAGCATAAAGAACACAGAACACCTGGATGCAATTAACAAATACGATTTTTCAGACTGTTGTTGCATATGTACACCAAAGATTTTAGAATTTTGGCACTTATACTTTTATTCTTCGTTGTAATAAAGAGCTGTAATCACATATAACAAGATTAAGTCCACAGTTTAAAAGAGTTTTGCACGTGCATGTGCAGATGCTAGCTTTCAATTACCCAAGTATAAGTGTAGCATCTGAAAGAAAGTTCTTAAAACACGAAAGAGGTGTGGATTTTTGTTTTGTTTTGTTTCTTTTTATTTTTCTTCTCTGTCTCAGGCAGTCAAATGGATTTGACTAATATTTCCAAACCCATTATTTGAGCCAAGAAAAAACATGAGAAACTTCAGCCTAAAGATACTTTGACTCAGGAAGGAATTTTTAGTTTGAAATAGTGGCACTGCAAGAAAGACATTTCCAGAAGCTCAAGGCCACCCTGTGGTTGATGGGATCAGGAAATTAATTCAACAATGAAAAGTTATAACACAGATTGAACAAGGCATTTACGAAAATTGGCCACATGGGGTTTTTTTAACCACTGAAGACATACTCTTGCGTTTAAACACAGTGAAAAAAACACTGAAATGGTGGGAAGCAGATGACCTGACTTTCTGTTAGTGAAGACTTTGCATGGTTATTTAAAAGCTGTAAATTCTAGAATAACAGAAAAGTTTGGCCCGCTGGTCCCTCTGTTCAATCCTTTGTAGTCTAGTATGAATTACATTTAGCAGGGTCTGTGCTCAGGGCCAGTTATTTCTCCAAAATAAAGGTTGAGGAAGATACAGATGGAAAGGGTAGTCCTGTTGAAATTATTAAAAATTCAACTCTTGCCAAACTGAAATGGGAAGTAATTAATTTTATATTTCTAAACTCATTTTAGACAGCGCAGAATATAATCAGATTAGGTCCCAGCGCTGCTGAGTACTGCAGCAACATGATCATGTTATCTGCTACATAGATATTTTTTTCCCAGACACACCATGACACCTCCAAGATGTGTGATGCCTGTGGGTGTCCAGCCACCAGGATACCACCCGGCAGTGGTTGTCCTGCACAGTGCTCCTGTGCCATTAGGTGCCTCTGAGGGACACACTTATTGAGGCAATCTTGTGAAGTTTAGAAAGCTGCTTGGAACAGGTGTTGGCCTTAGAAAGACAGATGGCTTTACTCCAGCGTGCCTTTGAAGCGAGTTTTGGCTTTGAACCAAGCTCATAACACCTCAATCTGGAAACATCTGTGATAACTGCTAACCAACCTGAGTTGCTCAGTTTTATTACAGTGAGTGAAAGTGAGCATGAAATAAATACAGATGTGTTAGGACTAATATGAACTGTGGGCCTTACCTACTTTGATCTATGTTAAGATTTTTTTGTAATTTAAATTTGCTTTACCTGCAATACCTCAGGAATTTTCAGGTGAGACTCTGAGGTCAGAAAATAATTATCTGTCAAAAGCAAAACTCAGTAGGAGAGAGGAGTGGGCTTTGAAGCCTTCTGATATCACACTGACATGGCTGAAAGATGCCCTTTCAAGTTTTAAAATAAAAATTCCAATACATTTCTAAATTGTATATAATACTTTCCTGAAGATTTGAAGGGTTTTTTTTTTAGTAGAGGGCAAACAAAAAAGAATTTTTCAGTTATATTAAGACCAACTCTTTTGTAGCTGAGCTTTATTGTGCTTTTAATATAGTTGAGTCAGGTAAAATGTCAACATTTCAACTTTTTGTTCTATTTAGTTAGAGATAAAATTTTCAAGACCTCACAGGATGGAAAGCTCAACCTGATAGACCCAGGTCTGGTTTTGAAGATCTTTTGCATGGATATACTTTGAACAAATTTGAACAATCTGTTCCAGGACTTCTAGTCTTGTTACTTTGGAGATAAATGTTAGAAGCATTAGAAAAACAAGGTCACTGGTGGCAGTAAGAACTTGATTAGATGCAGAAGGTAGGATTTATCTGAGCAAGAAATAGACGTTTCTAAGGCATGGAACACTTCTTCCATAAAAAAGGACCTTTAAAATAGGTCAGATAAAGGTTACCCTGAAAGTGTCTCTTTCTTTTGGCTGGCTATAAAAAGGATAATTAATTTGACTCCAGACAGCTTCTCTTTAGACACAGAAATGAGATGAATCCCACCAAGAGAGAGTAAAAAGTATTAAAATAGCTGGTATCAACTACTTTATCATTAAGTGAGAACATCTGAAGTGTCTGAAAATTTTTATTCTACATTCATGACAACCAGCATGAGAGATGGAATAAAAATGTAACTGTTCACTAGTAGAATAGTCAGAGAAGTTTGGGAGATATATGGGGAGATGAGACTAGAGATACTGACTGATTTATGGGCAACATTTTAATAGATGGAGGAACAATGGTGAGACTTGAATTTGATACAAACATAGAATGGTTTGGGGTTGAATCCTTCCAGTACCTGAAGGGAGCCCACAAGAAAGATAGAGAGAGAGATTATTTACAGAGAGAGTTTGTAGTGACAGGACAAAGTGGAATGGCTTCAAATGGAAAAAAGGCATATTTAGATTAGATATTAGCAAGAAATCCTTTACTGTGATGGTGGTGAGGCACTGAAACAGGTTGCCCAGAGAAGTTGTTGTTTTTTTGTCCCATCCCTAGAAGTTTTCAAGGCCATGTTGGGTGTGGCCATGAGCAACCTGGTCTAGTGGGAGGTATCCCTGCCCATGGCAGAGGGATTGGAACTGGAGGGTCTTTAAGGCCCCTTCCAACCCAAACCATTCTATGATTCTGTGATCATCTAGTTCAACCCCCCTGCCATGGGCAGGGACACCTTCAACTAGAACAGGTTGCTCAAATGTCTGCCCAACCTGACCTTGAACTCCTCCAATGATGGGAAATCCACAACCAGTTTTTCAGCAGTTTGATACTAAAATGATATTGCTCCTTTCCACTACAAATAGAGGAGAGGCAGAGAGAGGTGACACCACCTTTATAAGCTTTATGGAGCAGTGGTCTCATTTGACATTTCTCTTGAAAATATCTGGAACAAGATACACATAAGAAAACGGCCAGAATTATTTAGCCAGTCAGTTAGATAGTTACCACAAGTTTGCTTGAATTCTTTATCTTGTTAAATGATAACAACAAATTTTTTAAAAAAAGTTTATTTTCTCCATTTCAGCTTAGGAGAGTTTATTGCGCAGTCACTTACTTGAATCTGCAGTTAAACACCCTCAGTGTAGGTGATTTTATCCATGGACAGTACCCTAGACACTAAAGCAACAATAGCTTTTTTTGCAATGCAGTGCACTGAGAATAATTGGAGAGCTTGAAACATATCTAAAAATAATTTGTAGGACAACAGCATCTAATTATGTTGGACACAGAAGTCTGGTAAGTAGCACTAACTACTGACAACTGTAGCACTGAAAGTACTTTAAATGAATAAGAAATGTGATTTAAATGGCAACATCAGGACAACGAAATCAGTTTACATAACAGAAGGAAAACAAAATCTAATTAAAAATATTGTGGACTGTGCAGAAAGCCTCTCTATAACTTCACATAAAAGTTTATCCTCACAGTTGTTGTGGCTGTTGATTTTTTTGGTTTTTTGATACAAGGCTCATTAGCCCACATAGATTTCTGTGGTTAGACAAAAATTACTGTTCTTTATGGTCCTTTGGTTTCCCAGCATGATGTGTTTTGTAGGACTAATCCTTTCCACAGCCTGTCATATAATTAGTGTCGGTGCGCATCTGCATTGACATTTTGAGAAACTGGTAGTATATAATTTTATCTGGAAACATTTACTGGGACAAACAAGTCATACAGCGATTGCTTGCTGGTCTTTTTTTTGTTGTTGTATTTCCCACTTGTGAAGTAGTTAATGAGCACTGAGAATATGTATTTCTTTTTCACCCAGAGACTTTCACAACATTTCCAAATTATGTTTGATCTGGGAGCAAGCACTCTCTTCAGGGAGAGAACTGAGGGCTGCTTGGGGCAGCCAGTTTCCAGGGGCAGCACAATTGCACAGGCACTGTTTCCACAAGCTGGCAAGGGTGACTGGGCATTCAGCAACAGACTGGTTGGGCTGGGCAGTTTGCCTAGGGCAGCCAGCTCCTCTGGAGCTTACCCTGCTGGACTTGACCAGGCAAATAAGGACTAATGCTCATTGAACATATGGCTGTACTGCTTCATGTGAAGGCCCTCCTCTGATAAGAAGCAATTTTGAGCAGCTGGGGAGTCTTGGACTTGGTGAGTGGCTGGTTCATTTCTTAGACAAGAAAAATGAGCAGGCACTGAGTAAATGAATTATCCCAATTGAGCTTTATTTTTAGTATGGCATTGGGTAAACATGGATATTAAGGCCAAATTTCAGGTATAAACTCAAGATTATAGGAGAGGGTAGAGAAAGAAAAAACTTGCCTCTGCAAAGTGGAGGAGAAACATGGCCACCCCGTAGTTTCTTCTGATAGCTGATAAGTGTGGAATCCAGGTGCTGTCATCTGTCAAGAAAATCAGCTTATGAAATTAGTGTGGGAATCTCCCACCCTACCCACGGATTTCTGGTTTATTGCATGGTCTTTATGATTGTGAAGAAAAATCCCAGGCTCGATCAACCCCACTCTTTTCTCACGACTTTCCAAGGAGGAGTTGATGAGTTGTTCATGTCATAAGTTACTGCGACCTAAGACACTGGGAAACTTTTAACAATGCAAAAATAACTATATCATTAACTTAGTCACTAAGCAGACATGGTATATTTGCTCATGAATAGATTAAATTATCAGGGTTGGTTTTTTGTGGGTTTATTTTTGTGGGTTTTTATTTTTTTCCTGGTGGAAGATAAGACAGAACTCAGCACTGCTCTGTACAACAGAGCAGAGCTGAGTTCTGTACCTTGTACAACAAGGTACATCCTCCAGGGGAAGAAGAGTGAAAATTCATGACAAGACTGAAATTGCAATTAACCGGATGATTGGTTCCCACAAAGAATGGAGATAAAAGAGGAATATCAGGCCAATTACCTGGTGCTGAGGTAACAACACTTTGTTGTATGAAATACAGTGTTTGGCAAGAACAGCGTTAGTGGCAGGTGGACTTGTAGGCAATACTAAACTGATAATTTAACAGCACTGAAATGAGCAGGAATGTCAGCAATATTTACATAGCTTGGCTGTTGAGGCAGACAAGATAAAACAGAAGGAAATCTTGATACTAAGAAATTAGGACCACAAGTGAAAAGACTAGAGGAAACTGCTTCAGTGTAGTATTAAGAATGAAAGGGAATGTGAAAAAGAGGTCAGAAGTGAAATTTTCCCTGGTGGCATTAGAACTTTCTAAACCTGAAAACATCAGGAGAGGTAGGACTTGTTCAAAGGCAAACAAGACAGAAGTGCCTTAGAGTGACGATGTTTTCCATAACACCTTTAGGTATTTTAATACTGAACATTTACCAAAGCAAAACAGCTATGGTACCATTTTCAGCACATGGGCTGAACACTTTGCCAGATATAAATACTTAGCATTGTTGTATTATCAGTAACTGGTTCTCAGGAGTAAAATATGGTGGATATGAGAAGATGTAAATGCCTAGTGCCATAGTTCTTCAAAAAAACATCAATCAGAGAAGGTAAAGAAACCGCATGCAAACAGACCTGTATGAAATCACCTCTGTCTGAGAAACAGCTTCTCTGTTTTTCTACTTCCACTGAAAAAGATATTCTACAAAATGGTATCCTCATATGAAAATAATTTGTGCAAAAATCATCATCTTGGAAATCTGTCTCAGGGCATAAAAGGAAATCTGAACTCATAAAAATGCCTTATAGTTAATGGGAAGGAAAAGAAATACTCAAATGCTTCATATTTCACATTTGTAACTACTACCTTCTCTTTTCAGGACATCTTTAACCAAAAACTCTAAACTCTAAAGGTTTATTAACATATATTAGCCATGGTATTAAGAAAGAGAAGTTTTTTTGAGATGTCAAGTATTGCTTAAAAGTATGATAATGTAGGGAGGTAGGGACATATCATATCTGTGTCTCTCATTCATTCCAAAGTTATTAGCATGACCTATTGAATATATAAGTGTAGTAATTGCCTAACTCATGCTGAGGCATGCTATATAAAAATGAAGGCAACAAGAATTTCCCCCTTTTCCTTCCAGTAATATTATGGAACACAGAATAAAAATCTTTTAAAAGGGCTTTTTATGAAGAAATATCATTAACTACAGCACCTTAACTAGTAAGGCAGAAATTGCTTTAGAAAAATGTGTATCCAAAAGAAGTGTTTTTATTAGACTTCAATTAGATTCTGGAATTCCATATTTATTCTCACTGGAAATTTTCAGATAACTTCAAGGTGAGCTTTTGTATCTTGGACTGTAACTTCAAAAGATCATAAAACGAATGATTTTGCATTTTATATCCACAAAGTTAGACATCTGGGAACTGAATGTTATATTTTGTTGGGCTTTTGAGTGAATGTCTGGGGATCTGTAAACAGGACAAAATAAACCACCCCTGAGGTAATATAAATTAGGAATCAGGACTGTTGACAGTGTAAGAACACTTAATGTGCTATTAAAAGAGGAACAGTTTAACTAATGAGGTACAACGTCAATAGTGTACTTTAAAGTATTAATATATAATGCTCACATATTTGTTAAACCATATTAACAGAGGGACTGTTTAACTAATGAGGTACAACATCAATAGTGTATTTTAAAGTATTAGTATATAATGCTCACATATTTGTTAAACCATAATATCCAATGAATATTCTCTTGCTATTTAATTAGGCATTTAGGTTACAGTAAACGGGTTATTTAATCTCTCACTTTATATTTTATCAAACAGCTACATTCTTGTAAACATTTGCCATCGACATTAAAATAATATAATTACCATCTTGTAAATACCAAGTCAGGTGCCTCATAAAAGCACAAATGGATAAGGTCACAGCCCTGTGCTTCAATAAATTTTCCACCTCTATCTTTTATGACTTAAAGCCAAATGCACAACGTGCTGTTCCTGTTCTGGAGCAGGAGACACTTGCCCAGTGCTCTGTGTGAGAAAGGTCGGTGTCCTCTGAAAACAATGAGTCACTGCCTGACCAGCACCTGAACACAAATCTGCTGGTCCGAAGATTCCTGGCTGGAGCAGCTGTCTGCTCAGGTGGAGAAGCCCTCTGTACTTGGGTGTCCCACCACGCTCCAGTGTGGCTCCAGCCCCTTGGGGCGGGGGTCTCCAGTGGCTCCCTGTGGGCGCGGGTGCCCCATGGGGCTGGGGAAAGCTGCAATTAACACATGTGCTGAAGAAAGTCCCATGATTAGTTGGTCTTTTATCATACAGCTCCTGGCCTCTTCTTCAAGCACTCCAGATTAGACTGAAAAAAAAGGGTGTTGTGGTTTAACCCCATCTGGCAGCCAAGGCCCTCACAGCCATTGGCTTACCCAGCCCTGCAGGGAGAGGCGAGAGAACTGGAAGGGTAAAAGAGAGGACACTCGGGTTGAGATAAAGTCAGTTTTATAGGGACAACAAAAGCCATACACACAAGCAAAGCAAAACAAGGAATTCATTCACCACTCTCCATGGGCAGGCAGGTGTCCAGCCATTCCCGGGAGAGCAGGGCTCCACCATGCCTAATGGTGACTTGGAGAGACAAACACCCACTATTCCAAAGGTCCCTCCTTCCTTCTTCTTCCCCCGGCTTTATACGCTGAGCAGGACTGTGTATGGTATGGAATATCCCCTTGGTCAAAGTCGGTGTTTTAAAGCAATGTAAATATTCCCTCTGGGTCGTTTGTAAAACTTAACATGTATAAAAAACTTCTGAATACAAAAAAATATTTTCAATATATTTTATATTTATTTTTCCCATGCTATCAGTAGTTCTCGACTTTGCATTTAGGATCAAAACTTTGGGTAGAATTTTAAAAAACAAAAGTGCACATTTCACATGATATTTCTCTGAACTGCTTTTTGTCCTTCATCCAGCTAGTGTTTGTTCTTTGAAGATACCTCCTCTCCCTAAAATCAGTTGATGGAAAACACTTTCTCAACCTTTAGGAAAGTGTAATATAATTTTAAAATTATCTGATATAGTTAAAGAATCATAATGGATAATTACATTGCATGATTTGTTCTCCCTCCCTTTACAAGAATTCCCAGTGATAGCCATAGGAATCCCACAAAAAAAAGAAAAAAAAAGCCTTATATAGGAGACACCTTCTGAGACAGACTGTACCTTGAGGAGAAAGGTGGTATCATCTACGCATTCTTTTTTTTTAGGCTGTGATAATGTCTGGGCATATATTGCCTAGAAATTACCTGGAACTTCATTTGAATTCAAAAATTTGTTTTGGTTGGATCCATACTCATGTTCTATTCATTTTCTATAATGAACAAATTTATACCTTGTGCCCAGCTAAAAAGCTTTTATTCTGAGTTATGTACAGCAGACACTGAATGTTTTGAAAGAAACAGAAATGATTAATCAGAGATTTTGTGACTTACATTTAAAAACTTATTATAATTTTCTTCAATGTAATTTTTGGGGGAAGTTATTTACAGAAAACAGGATGATATACCAAATAGATCATTCGATATCAATTATTCACCTGGTGTTAACTTTAAGAACAAGAAAGCAAGCACAGGCTTTTGCATTGTTTGTACATCATGTTCCCTCTGCAAGGTCAAGCACTGCCAGAGCTTGGATGAAACTTTCAGAACAAGTAGTATGATCAATATGAGAACTAAGGATGCCTGGTTCCCCACAGATTTCTTTTGAGGTTGGTTGACTTTGATGTCTAAACAGGCAAGATCTATGAATGAAGCTTTTCACTTCTTGACAATATTAATAATGGCTCGCTCCACGTGGATCCTCTGATGTCTAATCAAGGTTAAACCTCCAATTTCATCAGTGCAGGTCTTTAACAGGCTGCCTCAAGTGCCTGGTTTTTTGTGTGGCACTAGTAAGAAGCAGATTGCATTGGGCACCAGAAAACTTCCACCAGTTTGGGTGCCACTGGCCACTGGTTTTGGGAGAGATAAGTTATTTGGGAGGCAAGGCAGACAAGCAGAGCTAGAATAGGATCACGTAAGTTTTCCCTAAAGAACAAGGAAAGAACCACAGTGCTTACAAAGTGGTACTGAAACTGAGGCCCTCCCTTCTCAATCTGAGTTAAGTCTAAAGCTTCTTGCTGTTAGAAGGAGGCAAAAACATCCCTGCATGTCTCATGATAGACAAGCTGGAGCCCTGACCTCTGATGGCTTTCTCTACTCAGGTAAGAGGAGCTGTTAGGTATTTCTCATCCAAAGCAGAGGGGTCTCTGCTCATGATTAACCTGTGTGGTTTCCTGCACAGAGACACTGGTATCCAGTAATGACTTCAGCTATTTCGTACCAGATGACTGAACCTTTCTCAGCAGGATGTAGGTAAGACACTAACAGAAAGATTTGAAACACAATTACAGAAATGTTCCCAATGTCAACCCATATTTTCAAAGGTAGTGGCATCCTTGTGGAGTCCCACAGTGAACAAACACAGAATCAGTGCTAATACAGCTTATGAAAACTCAGCTTATTGCTAGCAGGTGATGAAACTGTTCTTATCAGGCATGAGCAGGAGCTAAGAAACTGATCTCCCATTTATGACAGCCCTTATCAATATACTGATCAGATCAAGCTCTTCCATCCTTCTGATTTTTCCTGAGAAACTTTTGAACTGCTCGCTTAGAATCATGGTGTCTGTTCAACTTCAGACAGGTGAAGTCCTTATAAAAATACATCAACATTTCAGTGATAAAAATAAACTTTCTTTTGTGTTGCAAAATTTAAACTGAGAGATTAAAAGAAGCTGTTTCTTTATTTTTTTTTTTTTTTTCATTTTTATGGCCAATTTGTCATTTCTCTCTTACTTTCCAAGCTTGACAAGAGAGCAAAAGGAGCTACTGGAGTGCTATAATTTGTTTTGGCTTGCAGAATCGGACTGTGAGCTCCTGGTATGATCCAAAGTAAGCCAAAAAATAAAGAGTCCTTTGACTGGTTTCAGGGAACAGTAGATCAAGATTTAAATTCTTACAGCCAAGAATGATGGTTCTATATTCATATCTGATACTTCAGGTTGCAAAAGATCACAGCTTTTTTTGAGATCAATAGAAATTAGGCTTTCTGCATATGTAGAATCCAGTCCATATGTAGAATCCAGTGTGGGTTATATTTTCAGCTGTTCAAGTGGAAACAGATGCTGTGCTTCAGAACCTGAAATAGATGCTAATTTAAGATATTGCCTCTGTTTGTTGTGTTCTTGACAGGGTAAAGGCAACAGGGACATCACTTTGTACCAGAGATCCCAGAAGTCACACCAACACAAGACAGTGTCTGAGTTCTTCCTGCTGATTGGAAAATTAGATATCACACGCATTCAAATCTCTAATAACATCAAGTGATTTTGCACTATTTATCAAATAAGACAATTTAAAACAAGTGAACTAGCTAACTGGAAAAGGAGAGAAAAGTGCCTGCAAGTTAGTTTTCTTTTACTTTTCAAAAAAAGTTTCCCTGACTTGTTAGCAAAGGGAAAAGGACAGTACACAACTCATGATTCTGCTGTAGTCAGCAACATCTAAAAGAAGAAAGCAGTTTGGCTAAAAATTTGAGCTTGTTATATTTATACAGCAGCATGTGGGGCAGTGTATTTTATTTGACTTTCCATTGCAGCTGTTGCAATTGGTCTTTGTGAATCCTATAGGCAGGTATAAAAATAATATTTGACTTTAGTTTGCAGGTTGCTCATGTACTGAGTAAAATCCACCACAGCTCTGTTTCTCCTATTTTAAAGTATAATAACTCACTTGCACATTTTGAACAAAGAAAGGCTTTATAAGGCACCTGCCAGTTGTCATGGAATCGCATGCTATCTTTTTAAATAGCATATTGCTCCTGGGCACAAGCAGCAATGATCATAAATTACATACAGGTTAGAAGAAATGGTACTGTCATTGGTGAGATAAGTATGATCTGCATTTTTAGGAGTATATGCTCTTTCTGCTCAGACTGAAGCATTTGAGTCTTTTCTTTATTTGTTCCCTTATAAAGAAAGGAAAGAGGTACTCTAAGTACAATTTTTTTCTTTTTTTTCTCACCAAAAAAATAAAAGCAGAAGGCATTTTTATGAGTGTTTTAGTGTGTTGACATCATAAACACTTTTCCGTATCACATACATTTATAAATCCTGGTTTTAAGGTTGCAGAGAATCCCAGCAAGCATAAAACATCTTTTAAGCTTCCCACACGAATAATCTTTCAAAATTAGTCCATGGGGAAGTGGTAGCCAAATGTTTATGTCCTAAAAATTTGCAACATCATGTAAAAGAACCCGCCTTAGGAGTATTTAAGAATACTCACCTGAGTATCTCAGTTCTGTAGTAGAATAAATGAAATGCCATATGTTCATAAGGAAAAACAGATTATTTCAAAATTTGTACTGATGCTAATAACCTAGCAGTAGATAAGAGTAATGCATATGGATTTAAGGAATACTGTTATCCATACTGTTTTCTCTGCATTCTCTACCTGAGCAATAAACAGTGTGTGCAAGAAAATTGAGAAGAATATTTTTGGTGTATTGAGCATGAGGAGTGAATATATCTTGCAAAATTAAAGCGTTTTTTGTTGCATATACATAATGTATAACAGATATAATGTTTAGATATATATTTTTAATTCTAAAAGAATGTAACCATTACCAAACAGTAAGTCAGGTGAGGCACCTCTCAAAAGTAAAATCCTCTTAACTAATCAGATATTTTGTTTCTCACTTAATACCTCCACATATAGATGGTTAGAAAACTTCCATAGAAATATTTTAGAATGCAAGGCAATAATCCCTAATACTGTTGGTAGCATAAGAATTTATTAGCTACACCCAGAGCCATCCATACTTGGCAAAAACTTTAAAATAAACAGTAGAGGAGATAAGGTGTTCCACCTGGAAGACTCAGAAATTCATTATGCAATTTTTTGTAACAACCACCTCTAAAGTCAAATACTTGTTTCCTTCAGGTCTTACTGGCAAGCAGAAGTGGTATATGCATTCTTACAGAAGTTGAACAGAATATTATTCAGCTCACTGGACTTATTTGAACTTCCAAGATAAATTACTGGGAGTGTATTGAAATATCTGAGACCTGGTTCTGATGTAAACAATGCCATTTACTCAAGTAGTGTGAATGGTTACTCGTCATTCACAACAAAGTAGCTTAGAGCCGAAATACACCTCACTAAGATTCCACATTTTAGTCTCTTTTCTTTGTCAACTTAGTTTTTAAAATGTAGAAGGTAGAAACTAAAAGCTTCTATTGGGTACTTTAATTTGACCAAAGGGCTAAACAGTTGCTTCTTTGTGCTCATTTCTTTTGCAGGTGCAATGAATAGAAACCTTTGGCCAGCTAAAGCAGTATTATTTGGCTCACAGCACTGACCCACAGTGTCTCTGTTAGCTGAAAAACAGAGGGAACCTGTGTCATTCAGAAGTCTTAAGAAAATGGTATTATACAGAATTGGCTTAAGTCTTGATTCCTTACAGGGCTGCTCATTTTTGTTACTGCTTTTCAGATCTTTACGTTAACTGTATTTGCCTAGGCTTAAAGCAAGAGTGAAACATTTCCACTCTGTTCATGGGTGGCTGGGCAGCCCATAAAAAAATTGAAAGAGAATGGGGAACAAATGAAAGGGAATCCTGCTAGACATAAAGCATGTTCAGCTTTGTTACCTGAGAGACATTTCTGTTAAAGGAAACATAAAAGAAGTGTAGAAAAGTTTCTTATTGCAATAGTACAAGGAAATTCGCATCAGCTACCTTTGCTTAAACGAATCTGCCATAGGTGATCACAGCCACCAGCACCTGGGTCCAAAAAATATAGCCTGCAACTAAAACCAAGGGTCATCTGTCACCTTTTAAAAAGGTGAAGCTGTTTCAGTCTTCTTTATGCAAGCCGTGCACAAGCCCTCAGTGACATTAGCATGCATGCCAAGCACTGAACTCATAGGAACAGTCAACCCAGCAGCTAGCAGAGCAGGATGTACCAAATAAAGGCTCATAGGACCAAAGCAAGGAGAAATGAGCCTTGCTACACTGCTGATAGTGGCAGTCCCAAACTGGCCTTTGGGACTGCAGGGCTGGGGCATCCAAATTTGTCTGTGAGCACAGGGCATTACAGTGCAATTCTTACAGCTCTGCCTCGGGCAATGATTAACGGAATGGAATTCAGCAAGTCCAGGTGCTGGATTCTGCTCCTAGGAGCACAGAGGGATCTGGGGGTGCTGGTGGGCAGCAGCTCAGTGTGAGTCAGAAGCAAGCCCTGGCTGCTCAGAGGCCAAACCCTATCCTGGGGTGCATCACCAGCCAGGCAAAAGAAGGGATTGTCCCACTGTATTCAGTGTTGGTGCAGTGTCACCTCAAGAACTGTGTGCAGTTCTGGGCCCTGCAGTTGAAGAAGGCCTTTGAATGCATCCAGAGGAGGGCAACAGAGCTGGTGGAATTGGCTGGAAAGAATGTCCTGTGACTTTGAGCTTGTCTAATTTGGAGAAAAGAAGGCTGAGGGGTGACCACGTTGTTCAGCTTCCTGAGGAGGGGAAGTGGAGAGCGAAGTGCTGAGCTCTCCTCCTGGGACTGGGTGGCAGAACATGTGGGAGTGGTTTAAACCTGCACCAGAGTAGGTACAACCTGGACATTAGGAAGTATTTCTTTACTGAGAAGATGGTCAAATGCTGGAAGAGTCCTAGAAAGGTGGTGGATGCCCCTAGACTCTTAGTGTTAAGAGGCATTTGGACAATGCATTTAACAACATGCTTTAAGTTTTGATCAGCCTTGAGGTGGTCTAGAAAATCCCTGTAGGTATCTTCCAAGTGAAATTGTTCTATTCTACTCTATTCTGTTCTGTTCTATTCTATTCTATTCTATTCTATTCTATTCTACCTTTAAAATTAACTATTATTTCTACCTTACTTTTCATGCCAAAAAATCCAGTTGATTCCTGTTTGAGAAAGGGAAAAGTTATTTTAGTTAGTTTAATTTAAACAACGTTCCACAGAGAGACTACATCCGTGGTGTTATTAGCAATCCCCTTCAATCTGACCCTGACTTTGCTGATGTCAGTCACATCCTGGAAGAAAAGTTGCATGTATATATGTTTTACTTTGCCACTATTGCTCTTGCAAGAATAGCCTAATCAAGTGAGTAACTATGTTTAGGAAAAGCAAAATGAGACAAGTGGTGTTTCTAAAAGCTGCTCAAAATGGGTTGTGATTTGAACAGCAGGGGCAAGATTTCCTGGTCAAAAGCAGCCGTAAAAAAAACCATAATTCCTGTGCTGAGGAGGAACATAGTCTCTGAGACACATTTCTTTGCCCTTACTTTAGAAGCAGATGTCCCTGGCAACCCTGTCCCTATGGTCAGGAGCATTCACAATTAGCCTAATCTTGGGCAATGGATAAAATATCCTCCCTTCCTTGCAAACACTCATTTTCCTTTCTGTTATCTTAAGAACTGGGGACAGGAAACCACTCTGCCTCAGGACAGAGGTGAGCTTTCCATCCATGACCACCTTTGGCTTCTCTTGCCTTCTCACAGCCTCCCTTCTGGGAGGTATCACAGCTTCTTTTCTCAGTACTGCTGCCTCTGTGATTCAGTCTTCTTTTGCTTATGACAGGGTTGTCAGGATCTTGGTGGGAGACAGTAGGACAGTCTTCTCCAAGGTCACACCTAGGACAGCTATCCTGTGCTTTCACCTTCTTTTAAAAAAGTTTTAGTCACCAAGGTTCTGATAGGCAAGAGTTATTAAAATTGTCTTAATTTTCATGCTATGCATTCCATGAAGTAATTTAGGGATCATTTGTTTCACAATATCTGACAATTATAATAATGATTATCAGTTTAATTGTATAATAGTGCAGACAGGGGACAATGAGGGGTGATTTGTTAGGTGTGCTGAAGCCTGTCAGAAAAAGACTTCCTATATCAGTCTTGTTAGGTCAAATGTTCAAAACCTTGAGAATGTCCTTCTACCACAGCCCAAAGCCATGACATGAAAAAAAAATTCAGGCAATTTTTTTTTAATTTAATGATTCTGAATTTTGAGTTTTAGTCGAAGAGGTTTTAAATTTTTCTTCAGCATGACTTCTGAGCTACAAATGCAGTTCTTGACAGACCACACAGTAGTGAATGAAAAGTTATATGGATTTCTACTTATATCAAAGTTCTGTATTGGTAATTTTGTGTCATGTCTTTTAAAGCACAGTAGGATTCCCTTTGCTGCTGGATCCTGGGTCCCACTGGCATCCTAGGCTGTTCACAGAATGCTTAAAATTGGAAAGGACTTTGAATGTCATCTTGTCCTGTCATCTTGAAGACATTGAACAGGACTGGACCCAGTAAGACCCCTGGGGTGCACTGCTAGTTACTGACCTCCAGCCAGACTTTGTGCCACGGGTCACCAACCTCCTTATCAGCTTCTCTGTGAGGATCTTACAGTAGGCAGTGTTCATTATCTGGACTATAGTCTTTACTGGCTTGTTTTCAGTAAAATCTGAAGTCCTGATAGACAATGTCCACTGCTCTCCCCTCCTTTACCAAGCCAGCCATTTCATGACAGAAGTTTATCAGGTTGTTTGGGCACAAATTCCCCTCTGTTCATGCCAATTTGTTGCTGGCTGCTACTGGATAGTCCCAGCTGTGTTGAAGCTGACTGGAGGGAGACACCAGCACACTGCTGCAATCCTTGTACCTGCTCATTCTGGTCAGGGACCAATCTGAAGCTTGCACAGGTCCCTTTGCCCTCTGACCATCCAGTTTAAATCCCTGAGAAGTGACACCAGAGGTGATGCAGAGAGTGGTACCTTCTGGTGCATCTGAACTTTTACTCAGTGTGGAGTTCAGATATGGACTGATGAACATAGACCTGGAAAATCAGAAATCTGATTAACATAGCTCCTTTGTTTGCAGTATCAGATGCTAATCCAGAAAGGCCAGAATGTCCTGGAAATGAACCTTATTCTATATCCAATAACTGAACAGGCACAATAGTGAATTACAATAAAAAAAATTTCAATTGACGCATTTGTAACTGCTTCTTTTGTTCACAGAAGATTTTTGAGTATCTGTATTGTCTACATGCTTACATTGGAAAATAAAATTAATCTGAAACAAGTGGAAGAAGAAAGAAACAGTTAATCTTTCCCATGCTGACATTTGTGAATATCTCATTTTGTAGTCCTAATGACCAGGGGAGATGAGAGAGATGAACTGGTAAGAAAGCTTCTCATATACCCACCTGGTTTTGGGAATCAAGAAAAACATATTTACTGTGTTATTAGAGCAAAAGTTGTCCATGTGGTGTGATTAATATATGGCTAACAGTACAAGTAGGACAAGGATTTTTTTCTTCTCAAAAAGAAAACAAAGCCATAAACAAAAATACTTTCAATGAGGAAAGAAAATGATGGATGATTTTGTGTATCACAAGGAAAGCTTGAGGACCAGCATATTATCAAATGAAAAAACAAATCTCTCTTGGCAAAATCAGGACAGGAAATTATGTCTCCAGTGCAAAGTCCCACCATTCTCAGGAAGATAAACTTCTTGTACTCTTACAGTCTACAGCAGCAGTCCCACCTGAGAGATGTACTTACCAATGAAGAAAAACCACGAAAAAGATGCTACAGGATGCAGTGTCAGGCCACCCAGACTCTAACACTTTGCAGTTTTTGAGACAAGGCTCACAAAAAGGGAAGGAATGAAATAAATCCATCTAAAACAATGCCTCTGATTTTCAATAAATGTCCAAAAGATAGAACATGTGAAGTGTAGCTGTTTGTTGTGAGAAGGACATTTATTTAAGAAAGCATACAAGGTGCTAGAGACTGCTGAAACCATCTTTGGGAAAGCCCAGTGGTCCCCTCACTGGTCTGGATCTGGCTTGGTTGAAAGTGAGTCACAGTTTTGCTGCATTACCCAGCAACATGCCTTGGAGAGGACTCTGTGCAGTTTTCACAAATGAAGAGCATTGGATTGTGGTTTCGGTGTTTTTTCTTCCACAAAAGTTTAACATTCTGGGGAGTTTTCCAGGTCAAACTGAGGAGGCAGATGGTCAGTGTTGGCACAGTGGCCAGTCAGTGCCTTGCAGAAATGGACCTTCAAAGCACTCATTTTAATGGAGGCTCCACCTGTGTTCAAATCTACTGAGAGCCATTTTTATTTACCAAATGTTGAATGATTGGGTCATTGTCCTGAAAAATGATTGCAGTTCTGTAATACTTCTGTCAAAGAAAGCAAATAAGCTCTTCAGAATCATACCTTTAATGACAGTTGTGCAATTCATACATTTTAAATAAAGTTCCTAATTGGCTGCCTGTGAAGCAGAAAGAGAATCAGTGCAATGAATGGTTTAAATGCAGCAATTACAGTATTTCTTATTCTTTGCCAATCTAAAATTAATGAAAAACCTTTCTTGCTGTGACCTTGACAAATGGTGGTGTAACCTTTTTCAAATCTCAGAGGTTGCTGAATTCTACCCTGTGAGAAAGTGAGGTAAAGGAATTGCAGCAGAACATTTATAATTAGTAAACTGAAACCCTGTGACAGGGAAGAAAGCTAAAAGGCACTGATTGGATTTAACATATATTAGACACCATCCCCAAGGAATAGAATTGGAAGTTAGCTCTGAGTATTTTAATTTTCGCATCCCTGATTATCTTTGGGCATCACTGAATCCTGCATTATTGAATTGTCTGCAAAATTGATGTAAACCTGCTAGAATTCACCCAAGGTAAAGTCTGATTCTGTAAAATATTGGGTATGTTCAATTCCTACTGCTCTGAGGAGACATTTAACTCCTCAGGGAACGGGATGGAGGGTGCAGCTTCCCAGTGAAAGGTCTGACATTTTCACTGGAGATATTTCACCTGTCACTGGCATTACTTAGGGGTTTTGACATGGAAGTACAGCACAGTTAAACCAGCCTTAAACCCTTTTACACTGCCAAGGTGGTATGAAGGAATCTGGAATCTCCACATTCAAATCTAATTTGTGTAAGTATCATTTCCATGTAAATATAAAATAGTGCTGGATTACTAAAAGTGATTTGTTGATTTGACACCATGAATACTCCAGGAGACTCAAAGCCACCTAGAACATTCTTTTCTTTTCCTGCTAGGTTACAACTGTGATGCATAATTATTCAAGCTATGCTGTGTTTTATCAGCTCTATTTTTATCCCTTCTAAGAGGTAAAGAATCTTTGGGTGATAGATAAGTGAGAGAAACTAGTACAAACATGAACCTTCCCCTTCATATTTTTTGTGTTGCTAAATCCTGTTTTCAACCACTGGACTGTCTAAATTCTCTAGGGTGTCTTACAAGTGCTGCTATGATTTCTATTACTATTTCCTAATTTCTTGGATAACTCAGAAAATTCTCAATCCCTTTTGAGAAGCTGAACATCTAGTGTTTTATTTAGTAATTCATATCCTGACAATGATTCTTTATTATGAGTCCCACCTCTTTGACTCCTTTCTGATAAGCAAACCAAGTGCAAATGTAGGTCAGGAGAACTTATACCCAAATTCCCTGTCCTGTGAATGGAGCATATGAAAATTTTCAGTGTAATTAAAGAGACTCTGCAAGGTTAGTGGAGCAGGTCTTTCTGACATTAATTTTTATTATATGTTAACTATTTTGCAAGTTCGTTTGATTTTAAATTAGAAATGGACACTTTTTCTTTCTAACAGCAACTGGCCATGTTGGTCCTTAGTCACTAAAATATCAGTCCTCTGACAGCAAAATATTATGTTTGTGTGAGAAAGAATAGATATTGAAAAGAAATTAGAAAATATAAGGGCTTTTAAGGATGTGAAAAACCAGATTACTTTTCTAACATTATTCTTTATTTTCCTTAATTTTCAATTCAAGAATTGATTTTATTTGTGTAACTCAAGATGGAAGTGATTTCAGGCAGGGCTTTTATTTATCTTAGCAATTCTTCACTGCAAGTTAAAATGTCAGAAATGGCTCGTACTCCAATTTTATTGCCTTCCATCTTTTTTTCCCTTTCATACCCCCTTCCATATTCCACCCAGTTTTCCTTAGCTTTGTTTATGTCTGATTTTTTGATTGATGTAACTGTAACACTGGTTTATGGAATAATTGTAAGTACTTGGTTTTGAAATTAGTTGTACATGGAAAATAATATGAAACATAATTGCACCTTAGAAGTGAAAACATAATAAAAATAATCACTCTGCTGTATGAGGTTTTTTTTACCTGTGTGGAATGAATTTTCCTACTGAGTGTTTTTAACACTAATTGAGAAATGTAAAGAAAATATCAGTACAATGAGTAAAATGAGTAGAGACTAAAGTATTGAATCATAGTAGCTGCAATCCTAGATTATGTTAAAACTGATGGAACTACCTTCTGCATGAAGACATCTTTCAGATTACATTTTTACATACATATTTGCCTTCCAATATTGCATAGAAATCCAGTTGAGTGTCAGTGTTGCCACTGATTTGTATAAAAGAGACAATTGGCCAAATATTGACAGAACAGAAAACTCCAGCTGACAGAAGCCTCTTTGAACTGAAGTCAGAAGTGGCTGGGAGGCACTGATGTTATAACTGGTGCTGGTACCTCTGCCAGCACCTCAAGCCAGCTTTGCATCCTAGCTAAGATTCTTTAACTTTCCTGTAGTTTTGATGGAAATAGAACAGTTCTATCATGGGGTACCAGCTGCTGATTCACACCTGTGCTTTTTAATAACTGTCCTGTCAGTAATAAATTCCTGCAGTATTTCCACTCAGACTTTGTCTAAAATCCAATATTGTCAATGAAAATCACCCCAGACTACTTATAAGGGCTCTCCCAGACCTTGAAACAATCTAAATGTTTGCAATGTTTGCAAATTCTTCATCATTTATTGATAATTCCTGTGAATGTTGACAGTCTGAAGGCAAAAAAGAAAAGAGGTCTTAAATTCCTAAAGAGGTCTTAAATTCCTAAATTGTAACAGAGACCTTATTTCAAATCAGTACAAATTTGTACAAGAACTTCTTTAAAAATTCAGCATTTAGCACACATAAACTTAAAATAGTACTGGAATCAGGTCTTTTTTCTCAATGAAAGCTTCCTGAGGAGTGGGTAGGGAGAGAGAAGTTCTGAGCTCTTCTCCCTCGTATCCAGTGACAAGATGCTTGGGAATAGCTCAAAGCTGCACCAGGGTAGGCTCATATTGAGCATTAAAAAGCATTTCTTTACCAAGAGCGGGGGGTCAAACACTGGAACAGGCTTCCTAAAGAGATGGTGGATGCCCCAACCCTGAAAATGTTTAAGAGGCATTTGGAAAATGCACTTAAAAACATGCTTTAATTTTTTGTCAGCCCTGGAGTGGTCAAACTGTTGAACTGGATGATCACTGTAGGTCCTATTCTATTCTATTCTATTCTATTCTATTCTATTCTATTCTATTCTATTCTATTCTATTCTATTCTATTCTATTCTATTCCATCCCATCCCATCCCATCCCATCCCATCCCATCCCATCCCATCCCATTCCATCCCATTCCATTTATTTCCATTCCAATTACTCTGGTGAAAACCTAGAAAATTTCTGCTGCAGTGGATTGTTTTATTTGTCTTCATGTGTTTTACAGGTATCAGGAGTTGGAGCCAACCTTCCCCATCTGCTTTCTCTTTCTTAGGGGTGGGATGCTGTGTCCAGGAAGGGACTGGCTAAAATTCATTGCTCCTTATTCTACCTAAAAGCCTAGGGAAATTATCAGACATTTCTAAAGCTCAGTAGTTTTAAGCCCCACGGAATGATAAGTAATACCACTTATTCTTTTTATGGCAAAATGAGTTTTTCCAGTTCATTTCTCCACTGAAACTATTTACATAATGTCTGTGTTCTTTTATGACTTGTACAAAAAACCAGTGCCATACTAAATTAGCATGGGCTTAAGGAGAAGGCTGAAATAGGAAAAAGTAATAAATGCATATGCCAATCTTTTATCTTATTTTTAAATATCTCATACATTATAAACTTAGAAATTTCAAAGTAGTAATTTCTAACAACTGAAGAATGCTTATTTCCTCATGAACTTTCAATATACTTCCATTTAACATTTAGTGGCCCAATTTTCTTTGTATAGGTCAAGAGGATTTTTTCACATCTTGTCACAGGGAAAAGGGTACTTGAGTGGAAAAGGTGCACTCTCTATTATCACCACAGAATTTCAAGTACCTGAGCATATTCATTAAAAGCTGAAGGACTTTAGCACAGATATGAGATATTAGAAAAAAACCTGCATGTTCTTACTATAATAAGAATTGGTTATAGTTAAACTGATATAAAGGGCAAAACTCATATGCCAAGCATGTCTGAGTTGTAGTTCAGGTCTGCATATCCTACTTTAGAGTATTTGCTAGTCTTTTAGAGCATTAACTGATTATAAGAAAAACTATATCACAAGAGTCCCAGTGACACTAATGTATTCCAGCTCCAGGCAGACCTTACCAAGTGATTTCATGAATTAGCTCATTCCTGCTGGCGTTGCAAAACCATGGAGGCCTCTGTTCTTGAGCACTGGAGTGCTGGGGAGAAATCTAGGGGTGGGAGGAAGACAGAAAACTGAGTCAAAAGGTAAATGAGGAATATATCTAAAATGAATCTTGTAAAAGGTTAAGTTCCTTACTTGAATTTTGGATCCTTTAAGTAGTTTCAGAAGTAGGCAAAATAGTCTATTTCAAACTGAGTAAAACTCAGGTGTTTTGCCATCTGCTTAATAATTTTAATGTATTTTAGTATATCAAATAGTTGATTTTAATAAAACTCAGATCTTACAGTCCATAGAGACTTTTTTCCCTCAAGTTTTATCTAAGCTGGCCTTGAAAAATTAAATTTCTCATTAGTTTTCCAAAGGATAGTTGACATTTAGGAATTAGTTAGAAATTACAGTTTTATTGCTCATGTTATGCAATGTAATGTTCATTTGGAGAGAAACACAATGTCCTATTTAAGCAGACTGCATTCAAATTGTCCATTTTGTTTTATTCTGAAAAGTATTTGCATGGTGATAAATGGATAAAGAATAATGATTTCCAAGGAGACACTCTCTATCCTTGAGTTAGACAAATGAAGGCCAAAGTTGGAACAAATGGTCTGGGAAGATGCCATTTCTACAGCAAAAGAAAATACTGTTTTCTGAAGGATGTCTCCTTCAGTAACAAATCACTGTCTGAGAAGGGATGAAGAACAACATGCCTAAAAAGGACTTAAATTCTAACCCAAATAAGGGTTTTTTTCTGCAGCAGAATTATTATAGATGTCACAGCTTTTCAATTTCATTGCTTAAGTCTTCATACATTTCACTGACATGTTAATATTCCATAACTTACCTTGATTTTCTTGTGTCAATTGAAGTAAGAAAGAAAACACCTTTTAAAATCTTCAGAGATGATAGTGCTCAACGGACACTGCAGACAAATAGAGCCAACACTGAATGCATTCAGCTGGAATTCAGCAAGAAAAACACCTACAGAAGTACCATTCCCTTCATCTTTATGGTAGGTGCACATCTACCCACATGCTCAGGTTTTTCTGACAACCCTAAGAGATGGATCTTCCACCGTAATCACACCACCTGATTTGAGCTCTCTAGAAGGGAGCACTACCCACCAAATATAGATGAGACCAGACCAACAAACGTTCTTTGAAAAGGAAATCACTTGAGAAGAAACTCCTGGAAAATTAATATTTTTCATATTTTAATATCTAGATTATAATAAAATATTCAGTACACTGCTACCTGGGAAAATATACATTTGTCACCTGACTAAAGGGAGACAGGAAATGACGGAGTCAGAAAACTAAATTCCAGGTTGAAGGGAAGATGCTACTGGACTTTCTCAAGGATTAATTTTTGGACAAATCTTTTAAATATTTTCATTAATGACCTTGACTTAAAACCAAGAAGTGCATGCATAAAATCGGAGTATCATAAACACAGAAGGAAGACTGAGATATCAAATGACTATAGATATAGACAACTGCTGTGATTGCAGGAATGCCAGAAAGGGGTCCAAGAAAAATGAGTTTTAAGGACAGGTATCTAAGGATTAATAAAGAGAAAATTAACAATTAGGTCATTATTTGGAAGTCACTGAGGAAGCAAAGACTAAAAGGTATACTATTTGCAAATCACCATCTGGAAAGTAAAGTTAATCCGTGGAAGACTCAATGCTGCTGGTGAGACTACATCTGGACTCCTAGGTAAATTCTTCTCAGCTCCTCCTCGAAAGCTGAATTCACATGTTGCCTTTTCCTTGGTCTTAAAATTAAGAGCCAAAACATGATTAAAGGGAAAAGGGGTTTTTACTTTGGTATTTATTTAAGGATCTTTAGGTATACTACTTCCAGGTGGAGCGTGCTGAAATGCACACCAGAACGCACACGCACGATAGATCGCATATACAATTATAGGCCTTGCAAATTAGCATATCTATTAAAGATTCCCCAACAAGAGGCTTGAATAAACTTCTCATCTCAAAGAATTCTTCCCTGGATAGGCTTATCTTAGTTTACAAGATGTGTGCTGGTAAGGACCTTGGTGTCTAGGGCTTTCTAATTCTTAACTGCGAGGCTTGCAGGACGTTTGGTTTCTTGGTTTAACAGAATATAGGTCTATACTAAGTTACCAAACTTAGGGAGTTACAAGTATGTGGACCAAAAGTATTGAGGATACATAAAGTTATATAAAAGGGTATATAAAAGGGGTATAAAAGAAAAAGCAAAAAATCATCATGGCATCACACATTTGAAGCAGTACAGAATAGGTAAACTGTGACAAAGAGTGAAGTGGAAAACTTCAGGTTGCAGGGAGAGAGAAAGAGCATGGATTAAGCAGCATGGCAAACTGGAATGTGGTCTTTAAATACATTGTGATGTATATGTAGAAAAGAAGAAGTGTCCCCTAAAGTTAAAGAGCAGGACTGGCGTAAAAAGTAACTGGTCATAAATATTATCGGAGTGGAAATTAGAGGAGATCTCTAGTCAGCAGTGAGTGAAATTCTTGAATTGTGTTCAAGCAGGGTAGTAGAAGCACCTATAGAGTTGCTTTCAAGCTAGATTTGAGGAGTTTGGGAGAAGCTATTTATAGAGATGTCTGGGTGCTGTTCTGTTCTGGGGTCCCCAGCATGGAAAAGACATGGACGTGTTGGATTGAGTCTGGAGGATCAGAGGGCTGGAGCACCTCTCCTATGAAGACAGTCTGAGAGAGCTGGAGCTATTCAGTCAGAGAGAAGGCTTCAAGGTGACCTCAGGGCAGCATTCCAGTGCTTGAAGGGGCCTACAAAATAGTCGAAGAGTTTTGTAAGGGCATGGAGTGATAGGACAAAGGGGAATGTCTTTAAACTGAAGGAAGGCAGATTTAGATGCTAGGAAGAAATCCTTCACTCTGAGGGTGGTGTGACACTGGGACAGATTTCCCAGAGAAGCTTTGATGCCCCATCCCTGGAAGTGTTCAAGGCCAACTGAACAGGACTCTGAGCAACCTGGTCTAGTGGAAGGTGTCCCTGCACATGGCAAAGAGGTTGGATCTAAATGATCTTAGAGGTCCCTTCCAACTTTAGCCTGTCTCTGATTCTATGATTTTATGATAACTGGATTGTACCACAAGATCCTATTGGGTCCCATCCTCCATATCAGTGTATAGTTTGATTTCTAAAGGGATAGATCTTTTAAAATCATAAATCAAGCCTTCCTCAATGTTTGGAGAGGGCCTGATGTATTTATATTTAAGAGAGAAGAAAAAAAATATGTTAACCTGTTCCCAAAAGAGGTTCAGCTTCTGTGGTTTCAGCTGTTAGCCTTTTTGTGTTATTGATAGTCTTTAAGGAGAGATGATAAAAAATAATACAGATGTTGCACATCAGGCTACTCCAGAGTTGTCTGGCTAAAAAGAACAGAAATTTAATAAAAAGAACAGTGGATATTTGTATTTATTATGGCTTTCTATGTTATTTCCTTTGGCTACATATCTGTCTAATGATAGATAACCCTTCAAAGCAATTTTAGCTTTGTTTTAATTTAGATTTTAGCATGGACACTTATCTGAATTATCCAAAGTACTTGGATATGCATTACTGGACTGGAAAATTCATGTAAACATAATCTAATAAGATTTCAGATGCTTTCTGTTTCCAGAAACAAGATATTCTGTGTAGAAAGTGTATCTGGGAGCAAGGGTGACCAGAGATAGCCAGAAGAGCAGTGACAAAAATGAACAAGGGACTGCTATTCCTTGTGAGCTTTGTAAAGGTTGAAATTCTCATTGTTTATCTAACACACTTCTTAGTCACAATGTGTTTTAAAATGGGGGTACATCAACCCTTTTAATCGCATTTTTTTAATCCTCATCTCTCATTCCATCAGCTAACAGAATGGCTAGGCTGTTTAACATGGATGGTACTTCTCTCTTAGCATCTTTAATCAACAGGCAAAGCAATTCCTCTTTGCAAAGGGATGCTGCCCAAGGAAGGGAGGTCAGGACAACTGTCACCACTCAGCTGGAAATGAAGCTTCAGACACCTGATGAAGAGATTCTTACACCTCCGTGAGAGACTGTGAGCTCCTTATACATTCAGTGAAAACAAAAGAGCACTTTTTCATATACCTACTTCATGTAGAGAAAGGTAGTGCTTTAAAAGTGAGGATTACTCTCCACCGTGGACAGATGAATTCCCATGCTGTAGACAACACTTCACCCAAGAGGACAATGGCAGAAGGTTTCCAGCTTTGAACTTTGTTGCCCAGCTGAGTGATGAGCTGTGTTTCATGCACTCAGGCTTGAAAGGTACAGCTGGTCACATGTTAGAAAATGAGGAGTGATGGCTTTAAGCTAAGTACAATAAACAGGTTTTACTCTATTGCACTCTTTAACATTTGCAAAGCACTTGATGTAATGGGAAAAGTCCTTCAGAATTTAAATTAGAATAAACAAATTTAGTGTTCGGACTAATTTTAATGAATATGACTCTCCCATTCTGTAATAGAGTCCCCTAATATTGCTGGCATATAAAGGTAAAGAAATGAAATACAAGAGAGTTCCAGACTTTCAGTAACTTTTTTTAAGTCTCTGTCTCAAGGCTGGTGTCCTGCTAATGTGGTCATGGATTAAAATTATGTGAAAGACTTCACAAAGTATTTTCTCAACCTGTGATTTTAACAGCCTTGACAATGTTGTATTCTTAATTAATGCACCCCTTCCAACCTGCTGGTCTTCTCTATTTACAATAAAAGATTAGATTCACTAAAGCTACCAAGGAGTGGGAGATAAATAGAGTTCAGCTCCAAAGTTTACAGGGAAAATAAATAGAAATGTCAATTTTTAGGATGAGAAATATTAGTATCTATATTAGTTGATTAGTAATTAATTAATAAGGGATTTATCCTATTACAGATTCCAGCTAGATAACAGGATATATATGAATTTAGAAGACAACTAAGTAATCCACCTTGGATGGAGGAAGAGTGTTAAGAAAGTTTTATAAATATCTGTAGGGAGAAGATTGAAGGGAAAAGGGAGCAGTTAAGACACAGGACTGACTGACTAATGACTAAGAAACTGAAAACCATAAAAGAGCTGGTTCTGTGAAGTGATGCTAAGATATTCCTTGGAGTCTCAGTAGAAGTTGCTGTGACATATGCTGAAACAAAAATTTGGATAAAAGAAGGACAAATCACTAGCTTTAGAGAGGACCTGATGAGGCATTTTATAATTTTTTTCTATTTTGTAGCTTTGATTGCAGTTTTGAGATGAAGCACAAACCCTCAGTTTTTCTACAGAAGCCTTCATCTATTGTTTTCTACAACCTCATCCATTTACATATAGTTCCAAGGAGAGAGGATGAGCACTCAGTACACCATCCTCAGGGAATAGCAAAATTAAGAGCATTTTATGGTGCTTCAATACTGTGATAGTTTGGGGGGTTCACAGAGGCTGGGATGGACTGTTTCTCCCAAGCTGAAAAACTCAGTTTAGGAGCTGCTGGTCCCAGAGGTTAGGTCAGTGCAATAGGATCCTGCACATCACAAGCACATCAATGCCTTATGTTGTGGACAAACAGCTTGAGGCTTCAGGGACTGTAAATAGGACATCAGCTTTTTCTTAGTTTGTCAGCACAGGAAGAAGATGCACTGGCTTAATGGGCTCTTCTGAACTTGTGGTTTCATTTCCAAAGCACTGCAGACCGCCGTGGCTCCTTTGTGGTATCCACTAGGTGAAACTGTACTAGGACTTTTGCTTGGCATCTAAGATGGAATCTGCTATAAAATTCCTTCTCGGAGCAATATGTAAGTTTGGCAGAACATTATGTTGAGTTGATTTTATACTGAATCCTCCTGTACTAAGATCTATGTTTCTTTATGATTAAATATTTGTCATTTTAATGATGGAATATGAACAGATGTGTTTAACTTTCATGGCTAATGATCTCTTTGTTTCTGCTTTTAATCCCTGCCTATTACACTAATGGACTCAAATTAGTACAGTGTTCAAGAGGCCATTAAGCACTTTTAAAGGGCATCAAATGCTAATGGAAATTTGGTATGAAAATTCAAGCATTTTGCTCTTTTACTAACATATTTGTAGTTTTTATTTCTGAAAAAACAGTTTTCTGTTTTAGAAGAGTTCATAGACTGAAGAATGACTTTAAAATTGTCACTCATCTTATTCTGTCATATATTTAAGTATGGATTTATGAAACATTCTCCTTTGTATGCTTTCCAGAGCATGATACTAACCTTAAAGTGGAAATTTAAAACTCTAAGCCTCTTGTCTTCAGAAGCCAAACAGTTCTCTCAGACCTGGGCAATAGCATTATTGCTGTCATAAATAATCATTGTAGGCTAAAGCAATCCTGACCAGGAAAAGTAAAGTCTGGCAATAAATATGATAAACTTTACTCTGAGCTTCCAACACGTAATCAAATTGTAAATTATTCTAATGAAACACAAGATGATGAGGAATCACATTTCTTGACTAGTAGCTAAATGTCCACTCCCCACTCCCTTTGGTTATCCATTTGGTGTCAGCCTGTCTAATACTTGGAAAGGTTATGCCTATTTCTTTACTACTGGCCAGTTATCTAGGGTGAATCTATACATATGTTTACCAGCAGATGGTCTCATAATAATTACTAGAGCTGCCAGGCCATTTATTCATAACTCCTTCCCTAAGCCACTGACCAGAAAAAACACTTTAAAAATTTTATCTTGCATGTTTTACTCAGAAGATGTAAAAAAGGAATTAGAAAATTAAAGAAAATCTATAATTGGAAAAATCTAGAGGGAAAAGCAGAACCCAAATTAATAACAGCAGACAGGCACTCCTGAAATGCAAGGAGTGAAGAAGGAGACTTTTTCTGGGCAAGTGAAGATTGATGAAATGTCTGATACCAATAGGAGATAGGTTCTTTCTGGCCCTGCATCATATGTGTGACATTTATCCTGATTTCATGCATCCTAAGATGTTTAAGTGATAAGAGAGGAAGTGTTGGATTTGGCCCAGTACAATAAAAACATATGCAATGGTTTCTCTAGGAAAGCAGCGAGTCCAGTGCAGCTTGGAAGTCTATAAAATCTTTTATGTGATGGAAAAGGTGAATAGGTAATGTTTATTCATCACAGCAGAGGAACTCAGTGAACTCAGTGATGTTATGAGGCCAAAATCAAAAGTGTTTTCATAGAACGTATTGCTAAATTATTGTTTTAATTTTGTTTTATAATACAATATTTTAATACAATATTTTAATATTTATATTATATTTTTATGATATAATATAACATAATATTATGGTTTATAATATTGTTATAAATGATTGTTGTCAAAGAACAATGGCCAGTCCAAAATTTAAACAGATTCACAAAGAGAGCAGACAAATTTATGGAGAATGCTTTTGTAAGTGGGTGTGAAACACAACCAGGTAGAGGAAATCACTGTCTGCAGTACTCTCTAGACCTCTGATTGACAAAAGCTACAAAGGTTTCTAACGGCAAGCTTTGTCCTCTACAGACCTGTTGGAGGTGTCTTTTCTCTGAGCTAGACATTGTCGTTGCTGATTTCCTCACAGAGATGATAGATTGAAACAAAAGGCTCTCCTTGATTTTGGGAGCTGAGAAGTGGACCTAGCACATAGCATAGAATGGTGAATCAAAATGGTTCTTAAAATGAACCAGTAAAAAAGGAAAAAGATTGAAAGACCAGATTAAAAATGAGGAAATTGTAAAAGGGTTATTTCACACTGAAGCTATTTACAGACAAAAGGCTAGTGGAATGACCTTGAGGAGGTCCAAAGAGACACGAATCAGTGTTTCAGAATCCCACAAAAAGAGCAGAGAGAATCAAGGAAGAGGAAAGAAGTAGTTAGAAGCCTGTATGAGGCTGGGTCTACCTATCTACCTGAGGTCCTATCTACCTGATAGCAGCAGAGGGACCTAATAAGATGTCTCTGCCCTACAAAGGCTTAGGCATAGCCTGGCTGAGCCCGACTGGGCTTTCTGCATCAGGGACAAGAGCCTGAAGGAATTTCTTGGAGGACGGCTGAGGCCTGAAACGTTGTGCAAGAGTTAGCCACGGTTCATCCCATCAAACACCTGCTCCAGGTCCAGGGGCTGGAGGGAAGGCAGCAGATGACACCTCCCTGTCCACCAGGGGGAAAAGTCTTCTGAGACCAAGACAAGCAGTGGGTGACACTGTGGCCATAGAGGAGAACTCAGCTCACCAAGGCTGAGAACATCCTCCGTGGGATGACCCTTATCATGCACTTTCTGTGAAGAGCCCCTGAATACCACTCCCTCAAACTGTGTGTATTTGTCTTGTCAGGCAGCTATGGAAGCAACCCACCCAAAGGAGAAACTGGCCTGTGTGAGACCATGAGAGGGCAGGAGGCCACCAAGTGTGGCTAAACTCTGCTGTTGGGCTGCCAGGGGCAGCAAACAGGTTGGAAGGTGCCCCATGGACCCCCTTTGAGAATTCACTCAAGTTAGAGGGAACTGCAGCTGAACCTGCCCTCCTGCTCCGACCTGTCAAAGCCCATCCCGCAGGACCCAGCAGAACTGACTGGATTTAGGGGACAGTAGGTGCCCAAACACTATGGACCCATAGAAAAGGGCCTGAAGACTCTGTAGAGGGGCTAGTGATGTTAGTTTCAGAGACTAACAGAAGGTGATACACATTTGGATACAGGTTTTGCAGGCCCTATGGCCATTCCAGGGACCTATGGCTATTCACCTAAGTATTTGCAGAGAGAGATCACCATCAGAAGTCTCTCTTTCAAACCTTTTGCTGTTAGCATCCTTCCTCATTTTTTGGCACTGACAGAGACAATTTTTTGGGCTAGGGGATGGATCTGTGGAGTCCTTCAGGCATGAAGTGAGCCGACTCCTTTTGCCTTCAGCAGTGAAATAATCTGATTGCTTTCTAGTCCAGAGACCCCAGCAAATACAGCCTGCAGCCTGTACTCACCACTGAGAGGATGAACTCTCTTTCCTCCACTGACCCTTGCTCTAGCCCACCAGTTTGACTTTTTTCTGAAACTGTTTCCAAGATAAAGCAGTAAAATGAGGTACCCTTCATACAGTCAAGCTTATTGGCAGCACTAGTCCTTGTCCTGTTAACCAGGTCCTATAGCATCAATTCCCTGCAAAGGTACAGGGTGGACAACAGGCACACATCTTCCTGGAATGTATACAGTGGAGGCTTGTCTTCATGTTCCTGGAGAAACCTAAGGAAGTGATTCAATAGCAGTGTTGTTGAGAAACTATTTCTCCTTAATTTATGTGCCTGCCCTAGCTCTTGCTTTCAGCCAGGATACGGGAATTTTACACTGAAAATATCTTCTAATGCTTAAAAATATGTTTTTCCTAAAAAAATAAGCATTTCTTTCTGTGGATGCTGCATGATTTATTTTAAGCTTGTAAATATGTGTCATATTCCAGTGAGTTCAACATAGGACACTTTCATATTTGAAGATGTTTGGACAGTTGTGTATTCAGTTTGTACAGCATGGTTTTGGTTGCAGGGGGACAAAGAAGCTGCCAGGAGCTTCCCCTGTGTCAGGTAGAGCCAATGCCAGGTGGCTCCAGGACAGACCAAGCCCCTGGCCAAGGCCAAATCCATCAGTGATGCTGGTAGCACCACTGGAATAACAGACTTAAGAATGGGAGGGGGCAAGGGACAGGAGAGTGAGAATGTGTGAGAGAAACAGCCCTGCAGAACCAAGGCCAGTGAAGAAGGAGGAGGAGGCGCTTCAGGTGCCAGAGCAAAGATTCTTCTGCAGCCCACGGTGAAGACCAGGGATGTCCCCTTACAGCCCATGGAGATCCATGGTGGGCCAGATACCCACCTGCAGTGGCTGGAGGGCCCCACACCAGCACAGGTGAATGCCCAAAGGAGGCTGTGACTACAGGAAATGCATGTTGGAGCAGGCTCCCTTCCCTCACGTGGGTCAACTGCACCACTTCACTTGGCGTCGTGTGCAGCCTTGCTGAAGGGGCACTCAACCCCACTGTGTCACTGATGAACTTACCTTAAATAATATTTGTCCCAGTAGGGACTTTTGAAGGACATCACTGGTTAGTGGTTTCCACTTGGATGTTGAACCATGGACTGTAAATCTTTGGATGTGGCCATCCAGACAATTTTTTTTCCCTTTAACAGTCCGTCTATGAAACCTTTATATCTCCAATTTATTGGCAAGAATGCTGGGAGGGACTGTATCAAAAGCCTTACAGAAGTCCAGGTAGATAACGTCCCCAGCTCTTCTCTGTCCACTGATGCAGTCACTCTATCATAGGAGACCATCAGTTTGTTTGGGAACAATTTACCCTTGCTGAAGCCCTGTTGGCTGTCTAATTACCTCCCTGTCTTCAAGAGGATCTGTTCCATGATCTTACTGGGCATGGCAGTGAGGCTGACTGCTTGCTAGTTCCTAGGAGCCTCGTTTTTACTCTTTTTAAAAATTGGTGTGGCCCTTCTCATGTTCCAACCACCGCAGACTTCTTTTCTGGTCACTGGGAGCTACTATGTTTATAAACAGGTAATCTGAGGACACATAATGTAATACCAAAGGACATAATTGCAGTCACTAGCTTAAATGAGTGCACTCTAAATCAGTCTATAGAATTCTTGAACTTTAGATCTGGGCTATAACTTCTAGTTGTTGTAGCACCACTTTGCATGAAAGATTTAAGATAAAATGAAATATTGTACATATATATGTATAAATATATAATGTATATATAAAATATATATGTATAAATATGCTGATATTTTTTCAACNAACATATATATGTATATATGTATAAATATATAATGTATATATAAAATATATATGTATAAATATGCTGATATTTTTTCAACAGACTAAAATCTTTGCTGGTAAGACAGCTAAAGAGATGATAAAAACTAATAGTGCACTACTGAGAATGGACAATCTGAGCTATTCCTGGTAAAGGCTCATTTCCCCAGCAGGGTTTTGGGGTTGTATTTACTGCTCGAGTGCATTGCCTGCTGTGTTCTGTAACTAGTGCAATAACAGATCCTGCTGGACTCTACTATAAACACTTCTGATCAATCAACACTGGCATCTTCCTGTAGCTTTGCTATTAAAAAGTGGAGGGAATTTTTTAGGAAAAGGCAATTCATGTAATTAAAATAATACTAATAATTTGTAATGAGCACAGTTTAAGGCAAGTCACTAAAAAGCCCATTTTCTTTCAAAAGTTTGAGATAATGGGGTGCTACTAATTGATACTTTTAGGCCTCATAGGTTTGTTTGCAGGAGTGGCCTTCTTTAGTGTATTACCAGTATGTTGGCTATGCATGCAAGGCTGGAAAACACATGTATCAAATGGGTTCTTTTTGTGTTGCATCAGTGAGTTCATCTGCATGCATGAAAAAATGTCCTAAACATCATGATCATGAGTGGTGCATAGTAAGGACTGGAGACAACTACTGTAAAAAGCAACTTGCTCAAAACGTAACATCAGCTTCACTGGAATACCACACTCTCAAGTTCAGAAACTGTGGTGTGACAGACTATATGAGGCACAAAATGCTTATGAAAGATTGTGTTTGAAAGACATAAACGAACCTGAGATTACGCATGTGTTTTTAAGTTTTTTTAACTGCAAGAATTTGTGCTGGAATTCCTGTAGCACTCGTGCTTTTGTAGAACAAAACTGCTTTTACGGGACCAGTCTGATCCATCTTGAAAAAAGCAGCGCTGCTGAAATGTATCTCTGTAATTATATGCATTATGCCTGCAAAATGTGAACAACCGAATGATGTGACAGTCAGCTTGTGCTTTTTAATGTGCTACAAGAGCTGAATTAATGCAATGAATTACTCTGAATTATCTGCTTGGTGATAAATTCTGCTCTAAATCACATGTTCCTTTTGATTTACATATTGCCCTAAGTACAGATGAGGACACAGATATATTTTTCTTCTTCTTCTGGATACTCTTAAATGTCAGTTCTAACCATCTTTAAAAAGCATGGCAAAAGGCAGTAGCAGCAGCTGAGGATGTTTTGGGGTGAATTATCTAAATATCTGAACTGATTGCTAAATGACTCAATGCTGAAGTTTCTCATGTTGATAGACTTGACATTTTTCTATGTAATTTTCTTTAGACATAGATTCATAGTAGGGAGGTGATGGCATAATCAGAGAGTGAATTCCAATTAAAGGAGTAAACACTCCAAATTTTTTTTCTCATTGAGGAAAAAAAACATTTAAGCAAGGACCAAGAAGTATATGAATGCAATATGGTAATCCCTTGCTGCAGAGGAAACAGTAGTATATGGATTTTGGATTACAAGGAAAGCAAGTATTAAACAATAGAGTAACAAAGATAAAAAAATAACCAAGCCAGAAGTCAGCTAGGATACATGAAAGTCCCTGCCAGTTAGCAACAAACAAGAGATTGAACAAAGAGCAGCTGGCCATGGGAACATCCCAAAAGTGGTTGATTAAAAATCCACAATGTGAAAAGAGGAAAGCAAGGCTATTAAAAAAAATAAAAAAGTTTATTGCTTTAAAGAAATTGAAATTCTGGAGGGTTAATATTGTCACATTACCCTAGCACTGAACTTGAACCTGCAAGAGTACAGAACTTCTCCCCAGCATGTCCAGACCAGCTACATTATGTAATTCTTGTGGTAGCAAAAATTTCAAAATTAGGTTCTAATTTCAAAAAGCACTTTTCTGCCTCTGGTTATAATTTAAAACTACCTTACTTTCTATATGCCTGGCTTGTATATCCTCCTCTAACCCTTTTCTTGCGTGAAGAGACTGCAAAATTTATGGAGCAATGATCATTTGGTGTGAGTAAAAATGCTTTTACATCTTTGAGAGCTGGGTGGAAAACTGAGCAAACAAAGTGAAGACAGACATAAGTTTAGTACTGTAAGAGTAGTAACCCCAGTAACAACTAAAAGTGTGTCTGTATCAAGCCTTATTTCAGAGCCAAACTTGAAGCAAAATTTAATTTTCTGTTCTTGAAATTGAAACTAGCGTGCCAATACTATGTGGAAACCTGATCTTTCTCTAAGCAAAAAACCCTAGTTTACTTTAGGTTTTTTAGGTGCAGGCAGGCTTTCAAGCACTTTGGTCACCAAATCTTTACAAGTGACAGCATCCCAAACTCTCACATGTAGGTGCAAGAGAATAACCATTTACATTTTCCTGTTTTTCTAGCACTTCTGTGTGATTTCTCCACTGGCCAATGAAATAACTGGGAATGTTTCTGCTAACTTGAGTTGGTGTGGGAGTGTTTTGTGTATATCAATTAGCTGTAGTGGTATATTGTGCAAAACTGCATGGTTTCCTTTCAATTTGCCACATCCCACTGGAGTTATATAACTAGAGCTTTCCAGTAATGAAATATAATGACTAATAGTAACACTCACAATTCAAAAACTCACACCTAGTGATTTCTGATACTTGAAAGACAAAGCCTAGCACAACCATCCCAGACAACTGCACAAGTTAGTAGCATAGAGTCTTTACAGACAAAACAGCATTTCTTCATTAAAAATCTATTTCTTGCTGCCTTTTCAGTTCCATTTTATAAATTAATATGCTCAGGAGCAAATCTGGAATGTGAAGGTATAATTTACAGAGGAGAAAACCCAGATTTTGCCTGCAAGTTTGCTTGCCTTATCCTCTCTTCAGTCTCTCTCAAAAGTAATTAATCTGGCTCAATTTTTAGAGCTGGAAATACGAGACTTCGCCCCACTTTAATCTTCTTTTTATCCTCATTTTCACACAATTCACTTCATATTTAGCCTAGGTTCCTTAGGTGAAGTGTTTATGCTAACTCAGCTGCTAAAGTTGCATTGGTAGCTAATACATGTCAGAAGCTTCTCCTATACTATATCTGTTGTAGAGGTGTTAATTAGATATTGATTGTCCTGACACTTTTCTGCATTTTAGCCTTTACAATTTCAGGGTTGTTATTTATTCATTTGCGTAGACAATCTTCTCCTTCATCATCTACACCAAGATGAGCAGAGGGATGGAGTCCCTCTCCTACAAAAATAGTCTGAGAGAGCTGGAGTTGTTCAGCCTGGAAAAGTGATGGCTTCTGGGACACCTTATGTCAGCTTTTCAGTACTTGGGAGAGCAAATTTTTGCACAGGCAGGTTGTGATAGGACAGGGGGGAACACACTGAATGATGGGAAGAAATTTTTTACTCAGAGACTAGTGAAGTATTGGAACAGGTTGCTCAGAAAATCTGTGAATGCCCCATCCCTGGAAGTGTTCAAGGCCAGGTTGGATGGGACTTTGAGCAGCCTGGTCTAGTGGAAGGTGTCCCTGCCCATGGCAGGGGGGTTAGAACTAGATGATTATAAGGTCCCTTCCAACCCAAACCCTTCTATCAGTCTATGATTTTCTTCATCTATTTTCATTATGAATACGACTGCGAATGAGAAGTGTGACAGTGGTAAAGGAGATGATAAAGGGATCATTTACCAAAGTTAGCAACTCATCCAGAGCAGACCTTAAACAATTTGTGTTGTCTTTCCCAAGCTATACCAGTACCTCCTGTATCTATAAAGCTGAGCATCCGTGCATGCAAGTTGGTGAGTATGCTGTTGCTCTTCCTTAAATATGTATTATTGCATATGTAGAGATACTCTTCACTACTGCTCAGCAGACTCGATAGTTGCCTTTGAAATTTTTTCCATGCATATTTCGTTGTCTTAAGAGGAAAACATGACGATTTGAGTGACAGTGATTAGCTAGAACATGTGAATCACCGAGTAAACATACTCAGCAATTTACTCAAAGCAACAATTTCAGCCATTTTAAATTGGTCAGTCAATATATGCTGCTTGAGAAGATGCACACCCATGCAGTGAAGTTAGTCTTACTGAAAACAGGCTTTCTTTTTATTAGCTACATTTTGCAGACCTTTCAGAAGTAATCCATGCTCCCAAGACTGGATGGTTTACAGATTGAAAATCCTTCATAAAATCAATTTCTTCAGACTCAGTGGAAAAATATAACTTTATTTTCTTTAATAATAGAATGGCAAAATAATAAAATACTGTGAAATAATTGACTAGTTAATTCCTTTTTTTTTTTTTTTAGAATAGGCTTTTCTTGAAGGAGCTACTCTGGTCTTTTGATTAGGTTGCTTGAAATCACTCTGATTGGAATAGCTAATTGAACATGACTAAATGATGAGTCAGACCCAATAGGAGTCAATGATATGACACACTTGCCAGAAAAGAAAATCAGATTCTGGGAAGTATTAATAGCAGTGTCATATGCAAGACATTGGAGGTAATTATTCTGCTCTATTTGGTTGTGGTGAGGATGCAGGTGATGGTAGTCTGCCTGGTGTGGGCTCCTGGCATAATGGATGATAACAAACTGAAGGGTCTGGAAGAAACAGACAAGAGCAATAAGAGGTTTAAGAAGTATTATCTGTTAGGAAAAGTGAATGTAAGATTATTATCTTAGTTATGTAAGGCGCTTCTGTTGTCACTTGTTCACCGAGGAGAGGAGAAGTAAACAGCTCATATCACAGCCGTGGCTGTGCCAGCCCCCCTGAAGTGTGTGTATGCAACCCAGGGAGGCATCCCTCGCTTCCAGCTGGGGGCTGCAGGCTCACGGGTGCTGCCCAGGGCCCCACTGCAGTGATCAACTCTTGAAGCAGATTCTGGCTCAGCTCCTATCCCACTGCAGGTTGCACCTACTTATTTCCATCTCTTTAGCATGACTTTTAGGTCCATTTCCCCTCTCATGCTTCAGACCCCCAGTGAGGGTTCCTGCCTCAGCATGGCAGCGATGTAGCCTCTTCAGAACCTGTGTGAAAAAAACCAAAAACAATATCCATGTCAGTGCCTCGAATGCCTGGGGGACACACTGCTCTGTTGTCCCCCTCAAGGCCCACCTGCACTCCTACGCAAAAATGTAGAGTTGTGTTTGAAAGAGTCTGGACTAGGCTCATTCTCAAGTGTCCAATGAAACAACTTCAGACAAAATAACCTCCTATGTGTTTATGAGACTCCCACAGACTGCAGGAGAACAGCCATGTCCCGAGACTGACCTTTTGCCTCTCTGCACAAGGAGAAGAGCAAAGGTAAGTCATCCAAAGAGCTGGACCAGATGCTGATCTGTGTGTGTACATGGCATGTGTACACAACTTCTGTTTCTTTGCTGTGGCTTGCTTGGAATAAGTGGACAGACAAAATGTGGGTACTCTACTGAAAATGGAAAACACCTTTGAGAAGAGACATGTACCCTCCCTCCACCAGGACCTACCCATTTAGATGAAGCTGTGGTTAAGCACAATTCATTTGCAATGCATTTCTGCTAATTATAGGCCTTTGCCAAGGCCTCCATTCTCCTTGGGCTACTTGTTGAGGGTGATGAAAGCCAACCTATGCTGAGTGGGTACACATCCATGGAAACATTGCTTCAGTGTATATTGGGTTTGCATGACAAGGTTTTGGGTGGGGGCAGAGAGAAGGTTTTGACAAAAGTGACTTCTGGGAGAAGCTGCTAGGAGGTTCCTCCTGTGTCCAACAGAGCCAGTGAGAAGAGGCTCCAAGGTGAACCTGCCACTGGCCAAGGCTGAGCCCATCAGTGGTGGTGGTAGCAACTCTGGAATAACATTTTGGAGAAGGGAGAGAAAAAGCAGCACAAATCCAGCCAGAGAGAGGAGTGAGAATATGTGAGAAGAGCAGCTCAGCAGACACCAAGACTACAGAAGAAGGAGGGGCAGGAGGTGCTCTAGGTGCCTGAGCTGAGATTCCCCTGCACCCTGAGGGGAAGCAGCTGTGCCCCTGCAGCCCAGAGAGGTTCATGGGGGGAATAGATACCTGCAGCCCCTGAAGGATTTCATGCCAGAACAGATGGATGGTCAGATAAGGTTGTGACTCCACTCTAGTCCAAGCTAGAGCAGGCTTCTGGCATGAAATGCAAACTTGTGGAGAGAGGAGCCCATGCTAGATCAGGTTTTCTGTAAGAACTTGTGACCTCATGGGAGACCCACATAGGCAGACATCTGCCACCATAGCACTGCCCTCTTCATTTCTTCCTCAGGTGTGGAAGATGGAAACACAAACTGTGTTCTTGCTCAGGCCAGAAAACACAGTGCATCTGTGCACGCTGTCTCACAGGGTGCAGTAGCTGACTCTGCACCAGAAAAGGTCTGGCACTTGCTTTGGATGTCTAAAGCAGCATTGGGCTTTGTCCCAGTTGCTTCGTGGTGAAAGTCTCCTTTTCACAGTTGTACCTCAGACATGATTTCTATAAATAACTCAGCATTGATTTTAACCTTTTCTAAAGTCTAGTAATGATGGAAGGTTCTTTTTTTTCACCATTTTTTAGTCTTTTGAGAAGCTTCTGCCTGCTTCTTCCCTACTAAGTGTCAATGTTTGAGATTATTTTTCTTACCTCAAGAATATTACCTTGAAATTCTTCACATATGAATCTTCTCTGTCTTTTTGCATGTTCAAGGAGTTTGACAGCCTGGCAATTGTATCTCCATTCACCCTTTTCTGATACCTTCTCATTTTTCCAAGGTTTCGCAGTTCAGTTTTCAGAGCAATATTGGACATGTAATGCACAGACACCCCCTTTCCAGCAGCTCTGAATTATTCTCTTTTTTTTCCACACGCAGACTTATATCTGAAATAAAGTAATCTTTGACTTCCAGCATTGCTGCTCTGTATCCCAGACACTGAAATTGTTGTTGCTGTGGCTTTGAGGCAGGACAGTGAACTGCCTTGTGGGCTGAAGGCACCTTAGGGTTAGGTCATGCAACAGAGGATACAAGAGGCAGATTCTGTATGTACAATTGTTCAGCTGATTCATTCATACATTTTTTTGGGAAGATTTAAACAAGAGATTACTTTTATGAGCTACCTGACTGGAGTACACAGTAGTGACACAGACACAATGAAGTGTTTCAGATTTCAGTTTTATTCTGACTCAGATCAAAAAAAGGAAGGGGAGAGAGTAAACAGTCTATGGAAAGCACAATTTCAAAGAAAGGCTTGAAAGCTTATTAATAGCAATGGAGTTTCAGTTGTAAAACAAAACTATAGAGGTTAAAATTTCTTTAATAATATGTGCTATAACTTACATACTGTCCTCTTACCTTACCTGTCTTTTATCTCAGGTTAGGTACCTTAAAGACTTTCTTTCTTGTAATTCAAGATGCTGGGCTACTGACACAGGATGCAATTCCAGCGGTTACAGCAAGCTGGTTTGGAAAATAATGTTGAATATGGGGACCTTTACAGTTCTCCATGTGAACCAACGATGTAAATAAAAGAAACACACCAAATAAACAAATGCATTTGAGGAGAGAAAATGGCAAAAGTAGTCAGCCAAGGACCAAAATCGTACAGAATACAAAATGGCATCAGCTGTCTCCCTTTGTTGAGGTAACTATGATTTATACCTGATGGGGGTCCTAGGCATGCAAAAATGTGGAAAGAAGGAGATCAGAGACTCTTCAGTCAAAACCTGATGTTGAATGCTCACTTGTCTCTTACAGAAAATTCACAAGGAAAAAAATGTAGACAGCATTTTACATCATGATAAAGTTAATTGTAACTAAAACATCTCTTAAAATATTCCAGCCTCCTTTTGAAAGCGTAAATATTATTTATGAAGTTCCTTTTTCTGAAAAATTTCTTTACAATTTTTCACTTCCAGTGACGTCTTCTCAAATCAGTAAGCTTTAAAGTAATAAAACTGCGTAGGAACAGATTTAATAGAACAGTGCAGATAAAGATGTTTCCCTGTTTTGAGATTACAATTCTACTAACTTAGCCATATCTAATAAAAAACTTTTTCCTTGACCCAGCAAACTGTCTTTTCTTAGGCAATTTAACTCCAAATGAATACACAGCATAATGAAATATATGACTGTAGTTTTTTACTCTTTCTATAATTTTTTAAGTCAAGCATTCATTTTTTGTTCTCTTAACCACTTCAGTTTTCTCTTAGTCAATTCTCACAGCCTGAAGAAGGGAGAATTAATTTCTGCTGGAAGGAACTAATGAACTCACTTCTGCTTGAAATAAGAAGAAAGTACAGATATAAGTTTCTCTAACTAAATATGTGCTATATACATTGTCTTCTAGAGAAAAAACATTTTCTTTGGTTCTTTTGATCTCTATACCTAAGTTTCTCTATCATATACCTTGTCTCTAGGAGAGTTACATTTAATGACATTTTGATAAAGTTTCAAGATGAGTTTCAGAAAGCAGGTGTAAAAGAGTAGACACTTTCCAAAACACATCCTATTTTCCCAGTGTGTCTTTCTTAGTAACAGTACTCAGGTCACTCTGCTAATTCACATTATGGTTGGTTTGGGATCTGATTTGTATTTATGTATGAATAGAAACTGAACAGATTTGTTTCCTGAAATCTCTGAGAGCAATAGAGGAAACATAGTTTCATATTTGCTGTCAGGTCTAAAAGCTCTTGAAGCTTGATAAGAAAAGAATGAAGTTTTCCTAGTTTTGCTTGGGCTGTTCTGTTGGTCAGATACTGTAGATTAGTTGTATTGAAAACATTCTATGTGAAATATACAGAGAGGCAGTAGTTTTGCAACTACTTGAACAAAAATTGTCTCTAGGGACAATACATTTTTTAAATGCTTGCCAGTACCAAGGGGATCTTTTGAATTTTAAATGGGCACTGGAAGAAATTATATGGAATGAAAATGGTCTCAAAGGAAAATAAAAAACATGCCTAGTCTAGTGCCTTCCCAGTAGATATCATAAAACAAAGGACTGAGACAAATCAGTTTAAAAAAACCAGTTTCGCCTTCCAGTATAGAGCTAGAACATAGGTATCTGTATCTTTAACAAAGAAGTTTCTTTTTGCCATCTAAACGTTTGCAAAATGTCCTTAACCTCTATTAACTAGAGAATATTTACAGAGAAATACTCACTTTCCAGTGATTGATTTGATTTCATTTACTGTTTCCACATTCTGTCCTCCTTGATCTTTAAGCAATTGATGACTAACTGAAGCTGGGTGGATAACACGTGGTTTAAGATCTCTCAGAGATATCCTGGCCTCCAAAGATCCAGTCTGGTCTGGAATCTCAGATTAGGCATTCCTGGTTTTGGCAGAAGAGTCTGGCCTAGAAATAAGAAAGGAGTAATGTCCAGGTAAAAGCCTGACCTCAAGGACTATCTATACATCAAACTTCCAGAAAAGATTTCTACATTTAGAGGAATTCTGCTTTAGATCTGTAGTTTTAAAAAGTATTATTTATCATTTGTATATTAATTATACTTCTCTATCATTGGTCATATGATTTCCTAAAATTGCTATGTGTCCTAAGCATAATGTATTTTTGCCTCTATTTTCTTTATTCTTGAGGTTTAGTGCTTATATGTTTTTCTTGCTGTTTGGTTCGGGGTTTTGGCTGTTTGGTGGGATTTTTTGCTTGTTAATTTGAGAGAAATTAGTTTTGCTTGATGCGGTACACACATGCTTGATACACTGTGGAATCATTCATGTTTGCTATAATTATTTTTACCAGGAGTCCAAGGCATCTAACGAACAGTTATACATGATATAACCATCATTAGAACCCTTTCATTAGCCACTCATCCCCCCACATTTGAAAGAAAAACAGATCTATTTGAAAAAGGTGGGAAATTGAAAATACTATACAGGGACTCTTTAAATAATGAAAAAGCCCATTAAAAGGCTTTTGGCAGGTCCAGAACATCAACATGTCCCTTCCATCCTGATCTTCGTCTCAAGATTTTGACCTTAAATTGGATTTCACTTTTTTCATAGCTCAAAGTTCATCTGCAGTCAAAAACATGTGTTTCCACTTTCAGCTACTAATGATCGATAGTCTGGCTGAGCCAGTCTTAACTTTAGTTGTACCATCATGGTTTGCAAGGTTATAATTTCCATTTTCAGGTCACCCACTTTTATTTTGAAGATACTTGAAATGTAATTAGCTATTTCCCTCATATCACTAACAGAATGTGATAATGGAAGTTACCACTGCTTCATTTTCATCACATCTAAACTTCCAAGCTCCTTACTATCTGCACACTTAGCTAATACACTTTGCCAGCAAAATGGGTCCCATAATTTATTTGTGGACAAAGAATTCAGCAATAGCTGCTATCGAGTTATGGTTCACAACTCATAGCATAGAAAGGCCTAATTCCACTTGGCCAGCAAGTCTGATCTTTTAGGTTTAGTTACTCCTCACCTTTCTGACTGTGCCTCGTAGGAGTCCTCGCACTGCCAGGTCCCCCTAACCCTGCCTGCACCACCAGCTGTTCTAGCAGCTTCTGTCCCTTCAGCTCCCAGTGTGTGCAGCATGGGACACTGATCTGGCCAGCAGGAAACTCTTAAGCAGCTTTGTCCCTTCCCACATCTTTGCTTGAAACTTGAAATACATAAAACCTTCTGCTCCTCTTTCTATAGTCTTTGCACTCTGAAGTTACACAGAGATAGTTGACATATATTTCCATACAGTGTTTTCATTACAAACTTTCTCTTACTTTTTGATATAGCTTCCTTTTGGCAGAGATACCATAAGAATGTGGAAACATACCACAAGCTAAATAACTGTGTTCAGACATGAAGATAAGCTAAACATCTATGACTCAGATGTGTCCATCTATTTTCCTTTCTCTCTGCCAGAAGGGACCTGAGCACACCCCTGTTAGAGCCTCCTCTCTTCTGTGGAGCTCTTGGTGAAGAAAGGACACCTAGGGATTTTCCACCTTCTCTGCCAATCTTACATAAAGGTGCATGAGATGAAACCGACAAATTAGGGTTTGAAAACTGGTTTATAATCAGTGCCTCACTGCAGAACAAACCCACCTTGAACAGGTGCACACAAGCCACCACAAACTGCTGTTTGTGAAACTTGCTGTCTGTGAGCCAGGCATTGACTTCTTTCTACTTTAGAGAGGGCATCAAACTGCAGAGTGCAGCACATACAGAGCACTTGATGCTACACTTTTCTCTCCTGATGAATCTGACAGACAATTGTTAAAAAAAAAAATCTCCAACTGAAAAAAAAACCTCCCACAATTTGCATACCTTTTGAAAATTATTCCATTTTTGTTCTTTGGCTAAACGGTTCTGGCTGAGGTAGCAGTGCCTTGTAAGACTTGGAATCAGCCAGAAAATCTAAATGTTAATTGGTTACAGCTGAAATTTGAATTCACAGTGAGACAGAAAGTTGACCTTTAAGTTTTGTTATCCTTGAATAGCTCTCAGCCTTGGGAAAATGTACCACTGTCAAAATGTTACTGTATTCTTAGAAGTTGTGCTAGAATTAGAAAGAAGTTGTTCAAAATGAGGTTAAAAGTATGCCATAATTATGGAGTAGTCTTATCACAGCCTGAATTAATGCAAGATCAGATACAATCATGGTGTCGTTTCAGGAGTATTCGGTGATAATTGTGGCGAGTCAGATAATTACTTCAAGCGGTCAGATAACCTTTGATACTCAAATACTGTGCTTGTCTCATTAAAACTTCATCTGGAAGAATCACGATACCCACTTTTTCACGATTTAAGGAAGGTACACTTTTGACTTCTTAGTGTATTGTCCATTAGTTGAGTCTCTCTGTTATCAGTAGTGCCTCTGCTATTTAAAATATATTATTCTTAAAACCAATTCCCCAAAAGTTCAAAGCACTATATTTATGTCTCTCACGTTGCTGTAACTGCAAGGCTTTATCTAGCAAATATATACATTTCCACATGACACAATAAAGATATTGATTATAGGTTTATTCTAAACTGTCAAGTAAATAGGCTTGATCACAGCAAAGCACAGATCATATTGACTTTGCTGGGCAGAGACAAATAAAGCTCCTAAGCTTTACTTGGCCCAAAATAACCCTTCTGATCTGTGGTTAGAAGGAGAAAACTTGCACCGAATTCCACTTTAAATTTGCATTGAGATTTTTGGTGTGTTCTTTTGGCTGTTTGTTCCAGTTTGTTTTTCTTTTGCTTTTGTTTTTTTTGCTGGGTTGTTGTTTTGGGGTTTTTT
>VZRO01008585.1:2060058-2112606 GCA_013397915.1 Daphoenositta chrysoptera
TGGCTTTGTTCTTTTCCTCGGTGATATCAGCCAGATATAAAGAGGGAAAGCTATCTATGAGGACACCTGAAAGCACAGACAGCCCTTTGGTCTATGTTGTCTTGCATCCTGCCTTTTTGTGGTAGCACCTCAGTTTCCCTGCAGCCCTATTCAATAACCACGACTGCAGGTCCAGAGACTATTTAAAATGAGTAAGAGAGGCAGAACCTGGCTAAAGGGCATAAGGGATGTTCCAGGCAGTGTGATCTGACTTGGTGACAAGACCAAAAAAGTGCTGCAGCTGCTGTGGCCCTTCCTCCCTGCAGCAGCTTCTGGTTGTTCACAGACCTGCTACACACATTTCGTGTTGGGGTGATGGTCCCTGTCCTGTGCACCACCCAGCACACTGGGTCCAAATCCTGCGTAAGGCTAAAAGCAGAGGAACAGAAGAAAGCCGAAGGAAGAAACCTGGAGGGAATTGAACAGAAGTACCCATATACTAAGGGACCTGGCTGCACACTGCAGGACAGGTATTTGAAAGCTTGACAAATGCAGCCCTGCCTCACCTAAGGGTAAATTTGTCACCTTTGAGCAGGGGCTCACTAACTTTTAGATGTAGAAGCATGAGCCTGCAATTTCTTAATGACCACACACATTCCCTGCCAGACATTAGCCCATAGATATAAAAAATACAAGCAGTGGGAGATGTAATGAATCATAGATCTTATAACTGAATTTAAAGTACGTGATTGCTTTATGTAAATCCTCTTTCTTCTTCCTTATTCCATGCCTCCATCCTTTCAGAAAAGTTCACGTGATTTCTCCTACATCAACTCCATAGAATTGGGATGAGGTTGAAAGACTTAAAAAAGGGGTGTTAGGAGGTCACTGTATGAGAAAATTCAGATGCAGGTGAGGAATTGAAAAGCATTAAAAGGAAGGTTTGCTTGAAGAGATGTCTGGGATTACAGATGCAGTGGACAAACTCTGCTGACATGACGTTTGTGTGTGTATTGGGCAAGGACATGACTTGGAAGATATTAGTGTGTCAGCATTTAGGAAGGCTGATGCAAGGTGAATGTCAGGCTGGTGCCAACATTAATGGTTAAATCCTGTCTTTAATCCCCTGGAACTGAGGACTTGTAACTGTCAAGGAGCCTGGACTGTCACTCGGGTGCGATAGAAGGAAGTTTCTCGTTCTACTTCAGTTCCTTGGGAAAAAGTGAAGAATTAAAAATACATGTTCATGCCTTACATTGCTTACAGAAAGTTATCATGACTGTTTGGGAAGCAGGGCAAGCTGCAGCAGGGTCTCTCTGCACGGCAAAGCCTGAGGATTCCCACTTTCAGGTGAAGTGGAAGCTGGGAGGAGGGGCAGGCTGCCCTTTCCTGGCCGTGCATCAGCTGCCCTCTGACTCCAGGAGCCCGGGGCTTGTTACTCTGCTCCTTTGCCTTTCCCTGAGTGATGGGCACTGTCTCCTGCTGCCACAGTGCCAGGTCTGCCCTCCCAAGGGCATAGATGGCATCATTTAACATCTCTTTTTCCTTGACTCCTTTTATGAATCTACACACTGAATACTTCAGAGTAAAAGCCCACCATTAATAAATAAAGGGTAAGAAAAGGCCGTAATTGCCTAAAACCAGGAAAAAATCCTTTGAAGAGAACAGTACTTCCTTTTTTGTTGTACTGTTTATACATTTAGTAACATTGTAACAAAAAGTACCATTTGTTTGTTTTAGTAACAAGCTGTAAAAAAATCAACACATGGAGAAAGAAATACTGCCAGCTTTAGGTGGCCAACCCTTTCTTCTGCTTTGGACCATTAGAACTCTGCATCACCAGGCCCACTTTACATCTGTACACATTCCTCAACAGAGAACATCTCCGAAGTACAGCTTAGAGAGGATCTCTGGGTTACAAAGACCCCTGAATAATAATGAATGTTCCTGTGTCCTTGTGGCTGAAGAACTAGATCCTGGGTTTTGGCTGGTGTCCTGTACATCCTAATATCAGCCTGATGTTCCTAAGTTCCATACATCATGCTGTATGATTTACTATGAGATTTTTTTTCCTCATATTCTAATCCTTCTTCTTAATTTCAGTTCCATTTTTTCACAGATCCCTACAGTTTATGAGTATTCCTGTTTAGTGTTACGGGTGGTTGAGAGATAGACTGATAAAAATTTAAATTTTTTAATGAGTGCATCTTTAACGTCCTTTTTGTCAAACAACAACAATCCACATTTTTATTTACGGTTTCATTTATACTTTATGTTTCTAGAAGAGTGGAGTTAGTGGAGAAAATGAAGAGCAGCTTGGGCTTTTGTTCTGAGATGTTCGCTATAACTCCAGAGATTATGAGGATTTTGTAAAGATGATCAGCATCTGTTTGAGAGGATGTTGTGTTGCTAGGAGACACTAATAAGGATGTACCATGAAAAATATATGCTCTTTTTAAATTGCACTTGGGCCAGGAAATGAATGAATAAAAAGTAGATTAATGAACCAGGGTATCAAAAATATCAAAGACGGCAGGAATATTTAACTTTTGTGGTAGAAAGCCAGTGTTAAGTGTAAAAATTAATGTAGTTCCAATCAAAACGTGTCAAAATCAGAAGAGCAGACACTGTGGATCATTAACAGCTTGATTAGAGGTACGCAGGCTGCCTGAATCAAGAACATAAAGGAAACAAGAACAGAAAAAAAGTTTGTGCAACTGCATGGCTGTTTCAACTTGCTGGTGTTAAACCAAGATCAATGATATACACCTCAGGTATCCTTATCCAGGTAATTTATTAGGCTTACTAAAAAAACTTACTCCCTTTTTCTCTTTGTAATCACAGAAAGTTCAGCTAGAAAGCACATGAAAAGATACCTCACCAAGGAGGACAGTTAAACATCAAGCATCCCTGGTAGATGTTTGATCAGACCATTCAAAACACCTCTATTAATAGAGGCTCCTCCTCAGGTATCCTCATCTGTTGCTTCCCTCTCCCTGTTATTAGGAAGCTTTTCCTAACGTTTAACCTAAAACTCTCTTATAGCATTGTTTACAAGGGAAAAGACTTTTAAGATAATTGAGTCCAGGCGTTAACCCAGCACTGCCAAGCCCACCACTAAACCATGTCCACAAGTGCCACATCTACATGACTTTTAGATACTTGCAGGGATGGTGACCTCCATCACTTCCTCTGGCAGCCTCTTCCAGTGCTTGGGAACCATTTTGGTGAAGAAATCTTTTCCTAACATCCAATCGAAACCTCCCTGGTGACAATTTGAGGCCTTTCCCTCTTGTCTTATTGCTTTTGACCTGAGAGAAGAGGCTGAACCCCACCTCACTAAAAACTCCTTTCAGGTAGATGTAAAGAATGATAAGGTGTTCCCTGAGCCTCCTTTTTTCCAGGCTAAACAACCCCATCTCCCTCAGCTTCTCTTCATAATGCTTGCTCTCTAGAAGCTCCACCAGCTTTGTTGCCCAAAAAACTCTTATCAAAGTTTAAGCCCATTGGTCCTTGTTGTATCTTTAGTTGACATAAAGAACAGTTTATTACATTCTCTTTCTAGGAAGTGTTTTGCATGTTAAACAACTGTTATCATGTCTCCTCCCAGTCTTTTCTTTTCTAGACAAAATAATCCTAATTTTTGTAAAGTGCCTGCATCTGTCATGTTCTCAAAGCTCGGAACTCTTTTGGTATTTGCACTGGAAACTTTTAAATGCAAAGGTATTTTGTGGAAAGATCCGATAACTTCTCCTGGACTTTGGAAATAAGTGAATGAGGAAGAACACAGCTTAATTCACAGCCAAGGAGACTTACTCACAAAAACAGTGCATATTTTGTCAACACAACCTTACCTTTTCAGGTCAGCAGTAAGTATTCAGTCTCATCTGTGGTTGCCCATCACAAAAACAATAAGAGATGCCTGAAAATGTCAAACAGAAAATAAGAGATACCTGAAAATGTCAAATGGCTTCTCACAAGCCAAAAAGTCCAGATAAAACTAGTCTTTTTCTAGAAATAACTAGGCTGTAAATGGAGGTAAACACCCTTCTGTTTTTCTGTTTTCTCAGTTTTGCTGAGGATCTATACCTGCAAAAGTTTTGTAAATTAATTTCTAGCGTGGTTGTGTTGTCAGGTCTGGAAAATGGTGATGCTACAGTTTTATGAGTTTAATTCAATAAAATGCAGATTCATAATATCACAGTAGAGCTTCATACATTTTGTGCTTAATGATACCTCCACATCTCAGCACCTCTACTGATGTGATAATGTGCCTGAGAGGGCCTCTGATAGAGTGGTATGATAATAGTACAGACCCATCTTCCTCATCTTCTTTTAAATTCTGTCATTAAAGGTGAAGTCAATTAAGAAACAGAAAAATGATGGTCAAATAACATCAAATGGCTGAGAAAGCCATGAAATTAAATTCAGAGTTCAGGCTGAAGCACAACAGGAACCAACCAATTATGGCTGTCTAATGGCAGGGTGTTTGTCCAGAGGGAAGGCTGAATTGTGTGCATGGATGGATGCGTGTGATGGCCCTGCAAATCCACAGGTGTCCAACGATTCACAGTGCAGAACTGGAACTTCTTTCTATCTGCTACCCATTTCCATGCATAGTGAATAACAGTTCATGTGGCAGCTTTACCTCAGAAGTTATTTTCCTGTTTGTGTTAGAAGCAAAGTCAGGCTCTATAGCAACAAAACATATCTCACCCTGTAGTATTTTACCTTCTCTTTTATTTCCATATTGATGAACTCTTGAGTATCCAGACTGGCCAGAGCATTAGGAAGCGACCCCTGCTTTAAATGACTTCACTTTTATAATGCAAGATGTGGCTGAAAAAGTTTAAAAGTTATTCAAGACAGGCAGATTCCTACGAGAAGCCAGAAGCTTCTCCTTTGTCTGTCAGAGCTGCTGCCAGCCAGTCCCAAGACAGATCCACCACTGGCCAGGGCCCAGCCCATCAGCAGTGGTGGCAGTGCCTCTGGGATAACAAAGTTAAGGAGGTCTGTTGTGAATCCTGATGTAGGCTGACTATGCCAATTTGTCATTAATGACTGGTTTAGGTCACCTAAAGAAATCTCCTGAAAATGTATCTGTAAAAGCAGGTTTAATACAAATCTGTAAAAGCACGACTGTGTTAAGGGTCAAGGTTCAATCTACTACTTACTACTTTTGTATGGATGAAACATACAAAAAAATCAGATTAGAATCAATTAAGAATTATTTTCAGAGGTAAGGGTGCAAGAGGATTTAGCAGCATTTAAGTATTGACTAATGTACAAAGTGGTTCAATAGGATTTATTACAATTATAACAGGACTTAATTATAGGTTTGGGATAGTAACACTCATACTACACTTGCCAGAGGGTATTTGAATCCATTCACATGCACTCACACGCATGGACACAAAGTATTTACCCGGTACTGTCAAAAATTCCCCTGGAGTGTCAGTGAAATGCTGAAGTCAAATGCCTTGGCCTTTATTAGTGGGCAAGAGCTGAGCCTCCTGAGTTGGGGGCATCAGCCCAGGTCCCGTTGCCTCAGTGAGGGTCCTCTGAATTTTGCAAACCTCTCTCAGAGGCAGATGCTGCTGCAGTCTGCTGCAGTCCTGGAGAGCTCAAAGGGCCTCACTTAGGACCACTCTTTACAGGACTGAAAGTTGATTAGCATTCATCACCTGCAACATTTCCCTCCTCAAGTCAGTAATAACCAGAGTTTCCAAAACAATTGGAGATAGTTTCCAATACAACTGGATATTTGGTATTTTCAAAACTCCAGCCACAATGAATGGTACCATTCCCCTCTGGCTGTGGTTCAGATAGGGAGTGTTCCAAGGTTGTATCAGGCTGTAATGTCTCTCTTTACTGGGCAATCTGTCACTTTAATGCTGTGCTGCTAATAAACCACAAAATATTACACAACTTAACAACACTGACAGCTTTCTACAGAATGTTAGATCCTTTTAAAAAGAAAAATAAGTTGGGTTTTCTTGGCATTTTTTTGTTGGGGAGGTAGTCTATTCCTTTTATAATTTTGGAATTGCACTGCTGAACCTGGAGATGAATTTTCTCCCAAATTTTTATTGCACAAAGAACCCTTGATGTTTCACAAGAGTACAGATTAATTAAAAGCCCCAAGTATAATGAATTAAACTCCAAGTTTACTAATTATTATCGTGAATGATTTACTCCATACTTTCTTTCAGCTATGGTTCTCAATGTGGACATATCAAAACATACGTTGAACAAGACTTTAACCTGGCTGCTTTATGCTTTCTTTTCTCCATAACGTAGTTCCAAGTACGGTATGGGGTTACAAGTGTTGGAACCCTGTAATGTATATTTCCCATCTGCTCTCACTTCATCACAACATTGTGTTTCTATAAATTGGATTTTTTTGCCTCACCTTCACATCATGTAATGTTTCAAATGGTTGCATGGTGGTATGAAAAACTGATTAAGGTTGTAGCCTGACTTTGTTACTTGATTCACCATTATAAATATGCCTAAAGTGACAGCCCCATTTTATCAGTTTGTTAAAGTGGTTTGCCTTGTAATAAATAAAACCATCTCAACATATTTCTTTGTTGCGCTTTGGCTTTGAAAATTAAATTTAAAATACAATTGCAATAATTATTTTCTGTAGTAATTAACTCACAGTGAGGAGCAAGGAGAGTAGGACACAACATTCTTGAGCTTTTTTCTTGTCTGGGTTATCTCACCTGCAGTTTCATTGATTCATGGCTGGCTGGAGCCAGTGTGTGTCCTCCAGCACCATCTGCAGTTAAAACACAGGTATTATTATACACTAACATCAAAAATAACCACTGGAGGCTGAAGTTAGAGTCAGGGATATGATATAATCTGTAAAGTCAGTATTAAAATTCTAGTCACTCTTCGAAGCAATGGAAGTGTAATTACTGTTACTCACTTTCCTTCTTTTATGAAAGTAAAAGAACAGTGTGACATATAAAACAACTTTCTCTAAGCTGTTTTTGTAGTTTTTTGAAGCATTTAATTATTAAAATTACAAGAGTGATTCTTCTAGATTAATCTTTAAACATAAAGGCTGGCGCTCCACTGGAGTACTGAGGTGAGATGAAGAGGGAAGAGCAGCCAGCAGGGAGCTGATTGCAGGTCCTTGATCCCCGACAGGTAGCCCCCATGGTATGTTGAAAAGTCACAAGGGTTACCTTTAAATGGTAGACTACAGATGTAAGCCCAGCATGATGCCACAGCCCAACCCTTGTACCCACTACCAGCATTGCAGCTCGAGAGCCAGCAAAGCCATGAAGGACAGTCTATTCTTTCCATGCTTAATTTTACCTTAGCAGACATACCTCTAGGCTGAGGAAGGTCTTCAGGAAGAGTCCCCTGCTGCCTCAGAAAACATGATCCTCTCAGTTCTGTGAGACTGAGTCTGCACGAGCTTAACAGCACCTACCCATACCCTCACAAGAAAAGGAAAGGAAAAAAATATATGAGAAGTGTGGTGGACATTTATAAGGCAAAGCCCACAATAAGACATGTTTTCAGTTTGCCACTTTTATTCTTATATTTTGTCTTTGATTTCCTCCTGACTCTGCACTGAGGAACTGTTTGGGCAAGATGCTGCCATGCACTGGGGTGCTACAGGTCCTAAAGGCTCCTAGAAAGGTTCCTGACAGATGAAGGTCCAAAACCCCTTCATAAAATTGTAATATGGGAGCTTTGACATTTTCACCTGGCTACATGCCAGCTGAAACTCTTCTGCTTACACATCCATCTCCCCCACTTTTGATTTTTAAAAAACAGGTCATTCTATTTTGTTTTACCTTCCTCAGAAAAGCCAGATGTTATAAGCAGAAAAATCTATCAGAATGAGTTTTCCAGTTTAAGACAGTGTACAACAGTGAAAAAAATAAGAGTGAGAGCCAAAGGTAAGAAAAAGGCATACCTACTTACACGTATATATTGATATGTTTATAGGAAAGTGAGGAGGTGTGCCACAGGAGGATGGGCTGTGCTGTCTTCCTCTTTCCTCTAATTAATTGTCTTGGTGTCAGGGAACTGTCCCATCCATATGTATGTGCCAGTTCAATTCTTTTAAGTTTTCTGTTACCACTTAACCACTGTTCACCAGTGTCAGAAGCTGTTTAGCATTCACAAATGCTTGCAAAAGCATAGTTGTCAGGGTACAAGTAAATCAATCTGATCTTATTAATGATGTTAGTGACAGGCTCTAGTCAGGGCAGGGAAGAAGCAAGACTTACTTCAAGTGCCTGTAACCAACAGTTTGTATGTACAAGGCATATAGACATTCCTGCTTCAGAGCACAAAGAAGAATGCAACTAATGAAGCTTTGGAAGAATCTGTTCTACTGGCACTTTATTTCATAATTGTTCAGTATAAAATTCCTTGCCTTCCCCTCTGAATCATCCTATTTGTGGTCTCCAGCGGTGTGTGATACTCGGTGCAGCTCTGATCTGAGCTGGTTAGAGGTACACTGTGCACCTGACTTCTGCCACCTTCCAGATCTTACAAAGTGTTTTACTGATGTACAAAAAAGGGAAAATATGGGTCAAGAATGGGAATGTAGTTTCTTCACCACCTTATTTCAAATATTAGGCAATTAGCAAATTTCCAAACAGGAAGAGATGAGCGCTGCAAGCACTATTTAAGAAGCTGATGCATCCCAGACACAAGCAGTGGCACTGGGATGTCTCAGCTTTTCTCTCCAGGTTTTTCAAGCAGTTTTTAATGTCCAGTTTATCTTCTGGCCACTGCAGTGGTCTGAATTCACATTTTCATACACCTGTTATGCTTCTCATATCCCTTTTACTCAGATGTCTTTCCCCTAACTGAAGGGGAAATTCCAACAGCAATGGTAATTTGTGATCAAGGCATGATCTGGCACAGAGGACAAGAAGGCCCATCTGCAGAAGCAGTTAAACTAGCTGGAAGCAAGGATGCCAGGAACAGAAGGACCCTCTACCAGGGAGAGAAATTTGCATAGGAGATAAGAAATGCTGTAGTATTGTCTTGTAACAATTGTGCAGTATGAGTGCTCTGGGGACAATTTTGGTAAACAGACCTGGCCGTGGGGCATGGATCCAAGCCTGGGCTGATCCACCTCATGCCGACACCCACAGGACCGGTGCTGGGAGAAGCATATATAAGGAATCAGCTCTTGCTGCATCTTTGCAGCCTGCTGCAGAAGGACTTAGGGTAGTAGGTCTCTGCCCAATCCATGCTTACCAAATATCTTTATATTAAATCACAAACGTGTGTTTAATTTTCCTCAAGGGATAAATAAAAATTTTACAACATAATTTTTGTTTTCTAGTCCACTACTATATGTGGAATAATTGTTTTTCCCACCCGTATGTGTTGCTTTCTCTTTGTCTGCATGAAAAGCTGGTGCAGTGTTTCCAGGCTATTTAGTGGCCTAAAAGGCTCCTTTCCTGTCTCTATTGCTTACAGCAGACCATGGCTTTCTGAATTTTCCAGAGTAAAGTTATCCTAATAGGAAAGACTGACACCCTGACCTAACAACAACCTGGCTTAAGCACAGTTCCTAAAAATAGACATTACATGGCTAACATAGGTCAACACAAATTACCAGCAGGGGTCACCCAAACTTGAAATTATAACTCAGATCGTAAAGGTTATCACACCTGCTCCAAAAATTATTAATTCTATCAGTATGTTGTGAGTATGACTCAATGACATACAGATCAAGTCAAACACGTTAGATAGGTGTGGGCAAAACGGGTCACTTTAGTATTGAAACACTGTGTCCTGACTTTCATACTGCTAGAAGGATACAGGGGATTGCACAATCTGATTACATTATTCAAAGTACTGTAAGTGGATGAAACCGTCTACATCTGTCTCTGATCTGAGGCTTTCAAGTTCATTTAAAGCTGAAACGTTTCATCAGTCGGAGAGAAGAAGGAAAAGCCTGGTGTAGAAATGCCAGCTGAATTAATCTGAATGCTGAGCTCCAGTATAACTGTGAGTATCACATGTCCTAATTTATTAACCCCTAAATCTTTCAGAAATATGGGCAGAAGAAGGAAACATAGCCTTCAGATTAACCTACTTGTTAAAATGGGAATTCATTAACTTTCTGCTCCATTCCTATGTCTGACAATGGACTGAGCCCTGTGTTTAACCTACTAAGTGTGGGTTACACAAAATGTTTTCTCCAAGAACCAGATTTATTTCCCCATTTCTTCATTTTTACATGGAAAAAACAAGATGAAAATTTGTAGAGTCTGAAACAAGTTACAAGTGATATGGCTAGTGTTGGATGCTCAGCTATGAAGGAAACCTGTTTGTTTTTATCTCTTTCCACACTCCTAGTAGGACACATGAATGGAAAAAATGAAAGACAAAATAATAACTCAACAAGCAGACACATTTTTTTAAAGATCATCTTCATTCCCAGATCATCTGCAGAGCCGAGGAGGAGTTAAGATGGTTTCTAGTACTGAGTTAATAGAATAAGTTCTATTAAGTTCTTCCTTTTCCCCACCATTTTCTGTTAATAAGAGATTAGATGGAGTCCTGGGGAGAATAAGAACCTTGAAGTTTGGTGCTGTGGTCAACACTGTCTGACATCTTCAATCATCACTTGGCTGACGGGGCAGAGTGCACCCTCAGCAGGTTTGCAGAGGAGGCACAGCTGGGTATCCCTGGCTGATGTACCAGGTCACTGTCCTGCCACTCAGAGGGGCCTCAGCAGGCTGGATAAATCGGCCAATGGAAACCTCCTCTTGCTGAACAAAGAGAAGTGCCAGGTTCTGCATGAGGAGAAGAATTGTGCCATACAGCAGCACTGGCTGGGGACTGACTGGCTGGAAAGCAGCTTTGCAGAAGGCCCTGGGGATCTGAGGGAGAATCAGCTGAACAAGACCTGTCAATGCATCCTTTAGCAAGGAAGGCAAACGGCCTCCTTGACTGCATTAGGAGGACATTTGTCACTCCTCAGCACTGGTGAGACACATCTGCAATACTGGGTCCAACTCTGGGCTCCTGGGTACAAGACAGATACAGACTTCTTGCAGAAAATCCAGCAGAGGGCCATAGGGATGATTAAAAGATTGGAGCATTTGACATATGAAGACTGAGAAAACTGAGGCCATTCAGCCTAGAGAAGACAAGGCTCAGGGGCATCTCATCAAGATGTGTAAATATCTGATGGGGAGGAGAGTTAAAGAAGAGAGAGACAGACTCTTCTCAGTAAGTTCCAGCTGACTGGATAACAGACAATGGACACAAAATAAAACACCTGAACTTTTATCCAAATGCAAAAAAACCCTTTCTAGTGTGAGAAGAGTCAAACACTGGAAAGATCTCTCTAGAGAGGTTGTGGAATTTTCATTCTAAAACCTGTTCAAATTTGCACCTGACATGACCCTCAGCAACCTCCTCCAGATGACTCTTCTTTGAGCAGGGGATTGGACTGGATGATTTTCAGACCTGTCTCCTATCACCAGCTACTCTATGAGTCTGTGAATCCTGCATTGCTTCTTACAAAATAGGGGTGGTTTGTGTCTTATTAACACCCAAATTGCAAGGAGAATGAACAGGTATTTCTTCAGCACAGCTGCTGGCTTCCAGGAATTCTTCCGTAGCAACTACTCCACCTGAAAAATCTCATACATTTTTTGAGTCCTGGGATGCTTTCAGTGTCATTGTCACACATCAGAGCACAGGCTCAGTGGATGTCATGGGGACAAATCAGAGATTATTTCGGTTTAAAGGTTGGAATACACGGATTTCTTTTCTATGACATTTGGTACATCTGTCACAAAACAGGACTTGAAAGAACAAAATAATATGTTCCAAAAAATGTATGTTAGTATTTTGAGTTAAAATAATGACACAGTTTAGACATTTTAAAGGGAAGAAAGACAATGAAAGAAGTGTTGTTCAGCTATAACACTTGTGTTTCTTCCTCCTACCTACTTCCCACAAAAAGCCCAACCCAATTTTTTCTAGGCTAGAAATATCTGAGAAAGGAAATAGAGACAAAAATCTCTAAATATATTTTAGAAGACTATATTTTTTTCTTTTCTCCTTCATTGATATGTACATTTTTCCACAGTCAATTTTTAAACTCTGGCTTCAAGAACAGATGAAAGCATTTTAAGTCTGATTTGTTCTTCTGAACTGATAAGAATTCATTGGATTTGTTTTCACCTTCTGTTTTTCAATTTGTTTTTCAATTCATTTTTCAGTTCTTTTGTACCACCAGTTTTCAGAATCTTTAGAGTTAGATCCCCTTCAAATCACTTTTCCCTACTTTAAAGAAAAAAATCACTGGTTTTTACATGCTCGCCAAAAATCCATGATCCCAGGTAGTCTCACCTCTTAGCAAGCCACTCATAAATTTTGAAAGAAATACAAAAATTGACAAAATTACAGGGATCCTGATCTAGTGCTGCAGATTAATATAGTTTTGTGAATTTTACCAAGTTGTTCCTGTTGTCAATAAAGCTTCACTACTTTGCTAGTCGTGCTGATCTAAGCAGGTGTTGTTGACACCTTTTGTTATGTAAAGCTAAGACACTGAGTAAACGAAAAAATACATGTTTGATTCACATCTTCAGAACTGCTAGAGGAAGTTCATGTTCCTATAACACTGTCAAATCCTCAATTTCTCACATTTAAAAATTAAGTCATAAGAGTGCAAGCTGTTCTGGGTAGAGAACCTCTGGGACAAAGAAAGCATTTCCCACATGGTCAGCTCTCTCATGCACTTCCACTAAAACGAGTTAGGAAGAAGAGAAAAAAAGAAGAAATAAGAAATATGTAGCAGTTGCTTTTAGTCTGACTCAGGCATTTTACTGGTTGCTGAATAAGCAACTTTTATTAGCTGTCAAATCTGCCAGTGTCTCTTCCTATTGTTCATGGAAGAGTTTTATTTGTGTTACAATTAATTACAATTATGCCTTGAAATCTCCAAATGCAGCAACAGTTTTCTTCCAATGGGTTAACTCAAGCTTTAAAAATTTTCTGAGGTCTGACAAGAGGAGGTGTGGGCCACTAACCCCTATCCTGAGTGTTAAATCTGTCCTGAGAGGAGTCATGGATGAGAACAGGACAGCAACAGTCAAAACGGAATACTCATTTTGGGAGTCTAAGCACATAGACTCATCATCTTCATTGAAACATAGAAAAGGTGTCCTTGAGGGCTAAAGTAGATCTGTCTAAGAGATATGAAACTATAATCTGCAGTTATTGCAATTGCAGCAAAAAGAGGTTTACACTAATGTGTGCAATTTTTTCTTTTAAAGTCATGGCAGTCAGCTAGATCTTCTCTTTCTTTTTTTTTTTTTTTTTTCATGGTGAAGAAACCTGAATTTCAGAGAAAGGTCTCTGTGCAGTGCTCATTCGTTTAAAAACTGGAAGTAACAGGCTTTTCACATGGGCTCTCAAAACCAAAGTCTTCTGTGGAAGTTTCAGCCATTCTGCCCTTCGTCTTCTTCGTGTTCTCTTACCATTGTGTAAGACCTCTTCTGCTGCACCTGGCTGAGCATGGAGGACGAGTACTGGACAGAACAGTGGATTGCAGCCTTCCTGCTGTGGTGTGGAGGAGCTGGACAGGGAGGAGAGAGCTGGAGAGAGTGATAAATCTGAAGCTGAGGACCCAAGCTGCTTTTGCAGACTGTCAAGTCTCCTGCACTGAAGAAGATACATGAGAAACCTTCCAAACCCTGTTGTGGCATTTGCTTCCAGGCTTCTGGCTGCAGAATGAGCTCACGTGTCCCTGTCGTGTCTGAGGGGGCTGTGGGCACAGCAGGACCTTTTGGTGGAATGTTATTGCACAGTGACCTTTGCTCTCTTGGGGAATGGGAATGCTGTCTGCCTGCAGACCTTTCCCTCCAAGGGCAAGCTGCATTTCATTATAGTTTGCTATCTGTCTGAGCTGATGTGTAAGAGCATGTAGATTGTGCAGAAAATATAAAAAGGTGCCGTGCTTATTCCGTGGCCTCAGGATCTGATGCAGGTATGTTCCTGGTCAGGTCACCCCTGGTGAAAGCAGTGTAGGAAGCAGTGAGGAACATGGTCTCTTTCATGAAAATGCTGAGATCAATGCTCAGGACTTGTAGACAAAAACAAAGGTCATTTGGGAGGCTTATAAAAAAAGGTTGAAAAGATCTTCAAACTTATTCAGCGATTGAGGTCTCAGAAGAGAGCTGTATTAGTATGAAAACAGCAGACTGAAGAATGCCATTTTCCATTTGCTGCTGCCACTCAGCAGCAGCATGTCGGTGGAAACTTAGTTCTACAGTACAACACAGCAGCAGCAAGTCAGCAATTAGACAAAAAGGTAACTGCTTTGACTATCTGGTTCTGCCCCACATATCTAAAGCATCCTGTTAAATATCTGTCCGTAAAGGACTATACCCGTGCGAATATGACCGCACGTTTTGCAAGCAAATGGTTAAAGGTGCGTGGGAGAGAAGAGGGAGAAGGTGAGCGGTGGGATAGTGCTCCCTGGTGGAAGCAGAGCACCGGCTGATCTGCCAGGAAAAACGCAACCCGGAGTTACGTGTTTGCAGTGCAAGGATGTAAAAAGCAGGAGTTTAAGCTGCCGGGAACGGGATACTCTGCAGAACTATTTAGTCTGCTGGACTGCAGGTGGCAAAGGTGGAGGAGAGGAGAGGAGAGGAGAGGAGTATATATCAAAGATAAGTTGAAGCTTAGGCCTATATCTGGCAGGAATTTCAAAGGACATTCTTTCTGCAGTAAGACATCAAAGACCTGATCACTGTGCTTGGAAGCTGCTTGCTACAAAATCAGAGACTAAGACATAAATATTCCTTTGATTGTAATTTCAATTTTCTGTTCTACTATTAGGTAAATGACTGTAAAAATAGTAGCCCCTCTGAGCCTATGAGAAAACTTAAGAGGCAACATATCACCTAATCATAAAAAGTTTGAAAACTATTAATAATTTTTCAATAAACTGAAGAAAAGTGTTAGTCTGTTAGTCAAAGGTGATGTTAACTCTCTTTACTTGGCTTCATTTATTGGCAAACTTATCTATCAAGATTTGACTAAAAGGCCCAAAGGCACAACTTTCCTTTATCAATGGAAAACATTACACACAGCTAAATGGATGGGATAAACATACAAATAAATAAATTTTAAACCAGATATATGTGTATATATATAAGTTCTTGGATTTTAGAGTGCTTCATAGCATTAGTGCCTACAGGCAGTGAATAGCTCAATGTGTCATTACCCTTCAACTTCAAGTAAAGAGAAAGATCTTTCCTTTAAATACTAAGTAGAGAAAAGAGGAATAAGCATTAAGTACTATTACACCCTTTGTCAGAGCTGATATTTATTTATAAAGATCCTGAGTCAGCAAAACACATAAGCACATGCTTAGTTCTATTCAGTTCTTCAAATATTTTTATATATTTTGCTGAATGTAAACAGTATTAATTATATGTCTATCATCTTCACTGGATGAAGGTTTTTTGACTTGTTTACACTCAGGAGGGACTTGAACAAAAATAGGAATTTGACTGGAACCAGCTTTTTCTAGCCCTACTATCCTAAACCCTCAATCTGGAAGTTTTAGTAACCCAAGGCAACCTATGCAGTCTTTGCAAAGTAACTGATTTAGTAAAATTCCCCACAGGTAGAAGAAAAGTCTTACATTATCCTACCCCAAAATATATGCTGGCAGAAAGCTAAATGGGAGGTGTTTGGAGTGGAACATATCACAAAACTGCAACTCATGATTCCTTTGCCAGAGTGCTATTGTTTGGGTCAATATTTGCTGTACAAGTTAATGTTGGCTGAGCATTAACATGAAATAAATATGTCTCGTAGTGATATCTGCCAATATTTAACAGGGAGCTCATACAAACCCTTCTCCCTTGGCCTTTCATTAACTGTTTCAAGGACTTGTGTCCCCTAACACAGGAGGCTCAGGGCAATGGAAATTTGGGCATGTCTCCTTCACTTTCTTGCAGTCAAAGATGAAAACAAACCAACACCAAGCAGATATATTATTCCCTTGTTTCAGAGTACACTTAAAGCCTGGAGGAAAGTTGCTGGTGCAACAAAGCCCATCTGTTCCTAGAGGACAAAGACAGACTTGGTATTTCTAGATATAGCTGGAATAATTCAGCTCTTTTTTTATGATTTTTAAAATGATCTCTAAACCTAAAGCATCTTTATGGAGGCAATGCAATATCACTGGAGCAGGGTGAACTTTGAATAGCAAGAAAATCTCTTGGAATTCCATCTGTCTTTGTGGCGTTATTTCTGCCTTGACATTTAGAGAAACTCCATCGTGCTGTGGACAGATGCATTTTATTTCATGTGTTTGGTGGTACTGGTGGCTCGGAGAACCAGGTCATGCACAGTCACTGCAAGGCCAATGTGTCTGCCTTCACCTTTCAATTCCCAGATTCTTGCAGGACCCTCATCTACTTTCTTTCTCAGATTTCCAGTTGTTGAACAGTAAAGATAACCATGTCACCAGAAATTAATAATAGTTACCACTTGAACAAAAAAGAAAAAACACCATTTATATCCTTAACATTATTACTAGTGTTCATCCAAAGGAATTTAGAAACTGGATTTTCAATGTATGAAAACAAAATGAATGAAGAAGTTGTTTTCTGGAGCTGAAAGTTTTCTGAGCTGTTTTCTGCTTCTTCTGGGCCCACCTGTTACTCTTGAGAGATGTCTAACAGCTCTCTATTAAACTATATTGTCATTCAAATTCAAATTTGTATGTTTTCCATATATTCCGAATTTCATGATTTTCTGTCTATGAACGGATGTATAGGTACTTGGGTTTTCTATTTAATCATCAGTGGTTTTGGAAGTTACACAGGAATTATTTTCTTCCCTAAAATGTGCCTTTCATGCAGACAGATGAAATTCCGTTGCAAGGATAATTCCCATACTGTGACTCAGCTACTGCAATGTAAATTGCCTATTTTTTCAATGACTTAATACTGTAAATGAAGATGAAATTATTCAAGGAATGCCCTTGAGAAAATGAATGTATGCACTTCTGCAAGTCGTTTACAGAAAAATTAAATGCAAAGTAAAAGTAAAAATTCAGTTTCACTTTTCCCTGTGTTACCACATGGTGGCCACATAACCCCAGTGATGTGGGCTGCTGCTCCAAGAATACTGAGAAACCCTTGATAATACCAGTTCCTGTTTTCCATGCACCCCACACGAAAAGATTTGATCTACATTAATCACTTCTGTGTAAGTTCTACAAGTTTACTAGCATTTCTTAAAAAATCAGATAATATAATTCCATATCCTATGTAGTCTGATTATTGGACTGGTAATTTAGACAGAAACTAGATGTAATCAAAATACCAGAAGTGCAATCATAAATTAATGAGAATTGAAAAAAGTCTTGTAGAAATACCCAAATTCCTTTTTTCAAGTACTTTAGAAAATGAATGAATTTACTACAATAAACTATGATCTTTTCATATTACTTCTATTTTGCTTTTAACAAGGACAGGTAACTTAAAGATCATAAATGTATTAACAATGCATTCATTACATACAATTACGTGAAATTGGTTTCTGTTTTAAAATTGGTTGAATTTAAAACAAATGTCATATTTGATCTGCAAAAATATTTCTGCAGAAAACTAAGCTCGACTCTGATGCAGAGTTTCGAGTGGGCAAACTTTTCTATTCACCACAGCGCTGTCCTGGTTCAGTCTTCAATATAACACCCAATGCCCCCACTGGCAGCTGGGGATTTGGGTTCTCTAAACACCTCCCACAAGAATGGGACCAAAAGGGTTTGATACACATCACCTGCTCCCCTGGGATGCCTAGGAAAAGCTCGAGAGCCTGACTTCAATCAGTTGTCAAAACACATGTCAAAATTCATAAAGACTTACATATGAAGGCCAAATACAGAGAAAATAGGGGGAAGTCCACCTGTCAGAATTTTAACGAGAACCAATTTGAGATTATTTTTATTTCCCCCAGGAATCTTTTGACACACCAAATAGTGAATTAAAAACGTTGTCATGGAACCTTCTAAGAATTGTGACTATAATGCCACATACATCCAGTATCTGCTGCAAGCAGGGTATCCTGTAAAGCAGGCCTCTAGCTGAAGAACAAGAATTTACTAGTAGTCCTCCTCGCTGCATTGTGAAAGAGGTCCTTTGGTCTGGAACCTGTCTCTTAAACTGTGTGGAGACTTGAAGCAACTGAACAGCATCTCTCACGAGGCACTGTGGCATCATCTCAGAAAAACATCCTATATCTTTTGCACAAACCCCAGAATGTTTTCAGGATTAGGCCTTTTCCTTTTCCAGGTTTGCCTTGTATTGAAATTTTCAATGGAAATGAAATACTTCTCTCAAAGTACCTTTTATACATTGGAAATAAATTACAAATGGTGAGGCTTGATCTACTTGCAAAGTCTGAGGAGCCATATGATATAAAATTGGAAAATCTGCTGCCTTATTTAAACTTATTAAAATCCTTTAGGCGTCAATGCTATGTATCATAGCAAACATCAGCAGGAAGAGCTTTCAGAAGGGCTGTCCAGGTTTGCCTTAACTTGGCAACCTGTTGGAGACGATCCTGCTTTTACAGATGGCTTTTCCAAATTCCCAAAGCAAACCATAGCCAAAACAATGCCTATGCTGAACTCCATAGTTCGTAGAATCATAGCATCATTAAGATTGGAAAAGCCCTCCAAAATCATGAAGTCCAACCTTTGACCACCCATCACCTCAACAAGACCATGGCACGGAGAGCCATGTCCAGTCGTTTCTTTAAATACTTCCAAGGATGGTGANAAGCAACCTTATTTAAACTTATTAAAGTTCTTTAGGCGTCAATACTGTATCATAGCAAACATCAGTAGGAAGAGCTTTCAGAAGGGCTGTCCAGGTTTGCCTTAACTTGGCAACCTGTTGGAGACGATCCTGCATTTACAGATGGCTTTTCCAAATTCCCAAAGCAAACCATAGCCAAAACAATGCCTATGCTGAACTCCATAGTTCGTAGAATCATAGCATCATTAAGATTGGAAAAGCCCTCCAAAATCATGAAGTCCAACCTTTGACCACCCATCACCTCAACAACAAGATCATGGCATGGAGAGCCATGTCCAGTCATTTCTTTAATACTTCCAAGGATGGTGATTCTACCACATCCCTGGGCAGTTTGTTCTAATGTTTAACCACCTTTTCAGTGAAAAAATTCTTCCTGATATCCAGCCTGAACCTCCACTGGCACAACTTGAACCCTGTTGCTCATTGCCTGGCAGAAGAGGCTGACCCCCACCTGGCCACAACCTCCTTTCAGGCAGTTGTAGAGAGCGACAAGATCCCCCTGAGCCTTCTTTTCTCCAGGCTAAAAACCCCCAGCTCCTTCAGCTGCTCCCCATATGACTTATCCCCTTCCCCTGCTCCATTGCCCTTCTGTGGACACGCTCCAGCCCCTCAATGTCTTTCCTGCAGTGAGGGGCCCAGAACTGACCCCAGGATTGGAGGTGTGGCCTCAGCAGGGCCGAGTACAGGGGGACGGTCACTGCCCTGCTCCTGCTGGCCACACCACTGCTGGTCCAGGCCAGGGGCCATTGGCCTTCTTGGCCACCTGGGCACAGCTGGATCATGTTCAGCTGCTGTTGACCAGCACTCCCAGGGCCTTTTCCCCCAGGCAGCTTCCCAGCTACTGCTCCCAGCCTGTAGCGCTGCTTGGGGTTGGTGTGACCCCAGTGCANTGCTGCTCCCAGCCTGTAGCGCTGCTTGGGGTTGTTGTGACCCCAGTGCAGAACCCAGCACTTGGCCTAGTTGAACCTCATACAATTGTCCCTGGCCCTTTGATCTGCACAGATCCCTCTGCAGAGCCTTCCTGCCCTCCAGCAGATCAACACTCCTGCCCACTGTGATGTTGTCTGCAAACTGCCTGAGAGTGCACTCAATCCCTTGGTCCAGATCATCAATAAAGATATTAAAGAGGGCTGGCCCAAATGCTGAGCCTTGGTAAACATCATTTGTGACCAACCCTCAGGTGGATGTAACTCCATTTCCCACCAGTCTCTGGGCCCAGCCATCCAGATGGTTTATAAACCAGAGAAGAGCTGTAAGCTACCAGCTTCTCTAGGAAAATGCTGTGGGAGACTGTACTGAAGACTTTACTGAAGTCCAGAGACACTACATCCACAGCCTTTTCCTCATCCACTAGGCAGGTTACCTGGTCAAAGAGGGAGACCAGGTGGGCCAAGCAGGACCTGCCTTTCACAAACCCATGCTGGCTGGGCCTGATGTCCTGGTTGTCCTATATGTGCTGCATGGTGGCACCAAGATGATCTGCTCCATTTCCTTCCCTGACACTAGGAAGCTGGGGGAGGGAGCAGGATGCAGATTTGAAAAATCGGGTCTTCTCAGAAGAAATTTTATTTCATGGCAACATCTCATCCCCACTGACCCATGACTCATTGCATGGTACATATGCCCAGGTCTGCTGACAGGCCCTTCCCACTGCCATTTTGTGCTACAGTCCTTCCCAGGAGATTGCAGCTTTTGCATAAAAATACAAACAGACTGTCAACACTGACACAGTAAAGTCTCCATCCTCATTGAAAAGAGGGCAAATTCCCATCTAAGTTAAAGTGGAATGCAGGATCACCCTAATTCCTGAGGTGGGTGAGCTAGCCCAAAATTCAAGTACCTAGAGAACCAGCTGGTAGGGACACACTAAGTTCTGTGAATATATTTTCCTGTGTAGAAGCCCAGATCTAAAGCACCATGTTTAAAAACCTGTTGGTAACTCCCCAGAGAAAAGAGCTCATGCACAGAATAACTACCCAGAGAAAAGAGATCATGCACAGGACAAATTCCCTGATGGGTTATAGTTATTCAGCCACGGGAGTGAGGACAGGGAGCTTTCAGCCAGAATGGGGACACTGTGGATGATTTCTGCCATGTCACAGAGCCAAATCCCTAATGCCAGAAAACATCACTGAGGATCTATCATCCCACAGCTTCCCACACCTTTTCCCCAGGATTTTTGTATCAGGTTATAAAGTCATGGGATTTAGAGCAATGAGAAATTCAAGTTCTTTCTGAAATGCCTTCATAATAATGAGCATTGTCTCAGTAAACTGCAGTCACATCTTGCATGTTCCCAAGAAAATGCCCTCATTGAGAAGAGATGCATTTCAGGGAAATACCATTATTGTTTCAGGTTGCCCCTTTGTGTGTTCTGTAAATCTTCAAAGTGGTGTGACTATAATTCATCTGGGCCGTGGGCAGAAGGAGACATTTCTCCCAAGAGGGGCACAGACTACATGTGTGTGTGGTCCAAGGGAAAGCAGCTTTAATCACGCGCTGAGAGTAATAGGCATTGTACTGTGACTAAATTTACTGTGCTTTCTGGCAGTCTCTTTCTGAAGGGAGAAGTGGTGCATTTCAAGCTCTAATCTTTGTTTTGTCTGTAGATTTTCACTCTTTCTCTACTAACTTGATACTAAGGGCCTGATCTTCACAAAATGGGGCCCAAAGTCAGCATCTACTTTTGCAAACTCAAGCACCTAGCACATGTGTGTCTCAGTGCAAAGCAGAAGTGACTCAAAAAGAGCTCTGGACACGTGGCTCTGCAAAGTCCCTTTCTGCTTTGGTGTATGCTAAAGATTTTACACAACTGTAGTTACATTTCTGAGAATAAGATGCTGGCTGTTAGTTCAGAGATACATTTTATTCTCACCTCATTGCCAAAGGCAACTGAAGTATTGAAATACAAGCACGGTGCCAACTGTGCGGTTAAATTGAAGTCACCAGCTCAGCTTTTCTGCAGATTTAATTGGCAAGACTGCAGTCTTTTCCGATCTTTTCAGATTTGGTCATCCTCTTTGTACAAAATTAAGAGAATTAAGTCCAAATCCAAGCATAAAATAACACCATAAGACCCTCATTGTCCTCATGAATTGGACAAACATGACATGTTTTCCTTCAGTTTGATTTACACCATCAGCATTTGGAAGCACAGTCATTTGTTTAGCCAAACCTGCCAAATGTTTTCTATTTAATTACACAATGCAACCACAGAGTCTCCTAGGAAAAGATCTCTTGTTTATTTATTTACTTAAGTTGATGAGATACTACCAAATGACTAGACATAATTCTCAGGAAAAAAAAATACTGAGGAAGCAGCATTTATAAACAAGTAAGAAAAAACCCCAGTTGTATGGTTTGTGGGGTTTTTTTTAATTTATCTGAGAACAAGAAAGAAGGACGTGCATAAAACAGGACTGCCACTTTTTGATTTTATTCACCATAAGTACAAGAAATCTATGGAAGAATAGGGATGTATCACTGTAGTGGAGTTGTGTGTCATTTTATGTTGCAGACAGCAAGCAAGGGGTGTGTAACATGCTTCCTTAGTCTTTCTTCTCTCCATCTGTCCTGCCCTGCTCACTGTCTGTCACAGCCAGTCCATCCTGTCAATCTGGAGTTTGGCTTTATTTAGTTCTGAAGAGAAGGTGTCTCACAGTCACAAGATGTAACTAGAGTGATTAGTTCAGATTCTTTCAAAGGGAGATTGTACTTTTATGAATAAAAATATCATCTGAAATTGCATTACCTTGAGTCATAAGTAAATCCTTTAGGGCATAAACTGATCACCAACAGGCTTGACAAAGGAATGTCTTCAGGCAGTGTATTATTGCTAGTGATGAGTGATAAGTTATGTTATTTCTATACAGAAGTACTGACTTGCAGTCAAAATGGCCTTTTAATTTATTAGAACACGACAAGGAAGAAAAAACTGTAATGTCTTTCCAAGAAAGACAGGCTCTTGTACACAAAGCAACCACTCAATGTGAGCAAGGCAGTGGGCACAGTGCTGGAGTCACTTTTCAGACAGCAGACACTTTTCAGATTTAAAGGAACATTATAAAGTAACCTTGAATTTATCACTAGAGAAAGAAAACCTGCGGATCAGAAAAAATAACTCTTTCCTCCTTCAAAAATATTCCCTTCAAACTCTCTAGCTCATACCCTCTGAAGGTTTGGGATGTATCTCGTTTTGCTTTCCATTGCTTTTGTGGTGAGAAAGGCAGCTTGACTCTATTAATCCCTTCTCTCATGCTTTGTTTTTAACAGGTCTTGAGAACTTTGGGATGAGCAGTTCCACTCCTCACCATTACATTGCCTCTTGTTAAACAAAACATCTTCTCAGGAAAATAAGAGGGCTTGTCTTCCCTTGAAAATCTTAGCAAGAGAGAAATAGACTCCCCCACTGGCAACCAGAGGCTTCTGAATGCCCACAACCACTCTGTGACAGCTGGGTAACAAAAGAAAACTGGTATTTTCAAAGCAAAAATGTTGGGCTGCCATACACTGTAGCATGGCTACTACCCCAGAGGATGGGCTGCTGAACATCTCCAGGGAAAGGGTAGCCAGGCTTCAGTGGCTGAAGTGATGCATTAGTGGAGGTGCTGGTGGTGTGGAGGGACCTTGTGCCCTCTGCCCCAGGAGCTCCACCCACCTGTAATGGTGATGGTACACATAGGTGTGTCCTCCTGCAGCAAAAAAAGGGGTGAAGAATTGGGGAGTGGCTGAGCAGTTTTTGAGGGGATCCCAAGACATCACCTTGTGTGGGATAAGCTCAAAGCCTGGAGGGAGAGTTCACCAGGCCCCCTAAACACAGACTCATGTGTTCAAACTTCCCCAATTCTGCTCCTTCATGTGCAATTTCCTGAAAAAGGGTGTATCATCCAAAGTGTTTTTAAATAGCTTATACATCCCTCATCATTATTTTAATTTTAAAATGTTCTGCAGAACTAATTATTTTTAATGTGGTTTAAAAAAAAAAAAGGTGTGGTAGAATAATATTTTTGAGTCTAGCAATTGAAATTCAGAACTCTTATAAAATTACCAACAGTCTTTCGAATTGCAGTTCAGAAAGAGTTATTTCCTTTTATGACACTCACTCCCTTCTTTATATAATATTTAACCCATGGTGCTGTAAAGGTTATAGGAGCTGCATACTTTGGAAGGTTTATTCCTCATCCCGCTGTTATGACACACAAATAAGTGACCAAGTAAGTAAGTAAAGCTAAATAAATGAGGCCGGAGAAACACAAGCCAAAGTGAAGGATTGCTTATTCTTAATCCTGACTCTTTTGGGGCACTTCTTTGTGAGAATCCTGAAGTAGCTGAAGACCCCTTCAAAGAAAAGCTAGTTACAGAAAACTTATCCCCGGCACTCATGTGATCAGGTAATGTACTCGATTCACACAAACAGGTAATCCACAGGGCCGCACTCTAGACAGTTAAGTGGCTTTAACATAAACTCCTATTGCAGAGGGCTGGAAAGCAGATAAAAGCTTCATTTGTCTTCTGAACCCTCGACGAAAATCTGCCCATTATGGAGTGCAGACCTGTGAGAAGGCTGCTGGTGCCTGTTTGATGTGGGAGCCGGTGTGCTTTCGGCGGGGCGTGGAGGATGGCACGCCGCTGGCCTGAGTCGCCCGCTCCCCGTGGCAGGCCAGACCCGGGTGGGGGCTCTGCCCCACGGCCTGGCGTCAGCCGGCCCGAAGGCATCGCCACGGGAGGACACGTCCCTGCTCCACAGATAGGGAGGGCAACAAAGGTTTGCTTGTGGCTCCCGCGAAAAATAGTTTTTTTGTGTGAGGATATTTATCATCCGCTCATGTCATCGTTCCCGGGTTTCTGGTGACAGTTGTGGCATGGACAGCGTACAGAGTCTTTTATCTGTGAATGTTAACGTTTCTTTGAAGACTAAGCATGAAATACATTACAACAAGTTTACTGATAGAAGTGCTGGAATGACTTCATAAGAGTAGAGGATCACAGAAACAGACACATAACTGTTTTTGACCTCTGTTTAGAAAATAAAGCAACGTTCAAAAGCACAAAACTAAACAAATTTTGCATTTGTTTCAGAGGTCTGAAGCTGGGACCCAATCCACCCCTCAGAGAAGCCAGCAGGAGCATTCCCATTGACTTCAATAGGCTTTTCATCCAGCCTCCACTCGGTCTTAAGTTATTTGTGATTAAACTTCTTTCTTTCTTTACTGATAATGCAGACAGGTTTTGATGAAGCTGGCAGGCATTACGTGTCTATTACAACCTGAGACATGAGCTTCTGAAAGCAATGCAGGTACCCAGAGCCACTTCCCTGGGAGCAGGGACAGCTGTCTTTTTTCCCAGGTGGTTGTGGTGTAATGCAGTGGGATACTCTCAGCCTCTGCATCTACCCTGCCTTCCTGGAGCTTTGCATGCTCTCATGGTTCAGGAGAAATTTTATTTCAAAGCTTCAATTTTTTCAAGTCTTGTTGATACTTTCTGTTTTCTTTGAATGCTGGTTGTTCTAGGAATAAGTGAGTAAACCTTCAGATTGGAACCCCCTCAACACCAGTCTCAAACCGAGCATTTTTGGTGTATCTTTTAAATACTGGGCCATAAACCAATTTGTTAGTAACAAATGCCCATGTCATCTAACCAACTCAAATCTGACAGTCTGATTTTAATCTCTCAATATTAATGTTTAAAAAAATGTTTCCTTTCTGCTAGAGGTACTTGTTAAAGTTTGGGGCAATTTGTGCTGTTGCTGCTACCATTAAAACACTGAAAATACATTTCTGAATGAAATTAAATCATTACTTTGCAATTCTGAGCTGCTGGAAGCAAAAACCCACACGGGCTGCATGCCACTGAGATATGCTACACCAGTTATGCAGTCTTCAAACCCCCCCCACAGGTTTTTGAGTTTGCTGATAGGGGCAGCCCACCCAGCATAAAAAGACATGCAAACGATTTTAACAGACAAGTATTGTTTTGACCAAGGTTTCCAGTGCTAAACTATCCAGAAAGACCTAGAAAATTTTTTTCCCTATGGTAAAATGCATATGTGAGTTTAAAGATGAAGAGAAATGAAATGTGTTATTTATAGCCTGAAATATCCTTAATATTACACACATGTGTACTTCACTTAATCCTTGTTTTGATAAATGCCCACACTGCTAAACACCTAATGTACAACAGGATGCGGTTCCCACTTAAATTAGCAGATGCTATAGTTTCTGATTGTTAATGATGGACCTGTTTGCCAATAAAAACAATCAATGGATCAGCATGTGTGAGCTACTGAACCTCAGCAAAAGCCCAAACTAATAAGACAGAGACAGAAAAATGCTTCAGGTCACAGTCAGCAGATGGGAAATGGCCAGATGTCTGTCTGGGGCAGGGAAAGTGCAGCATGTATTTAAATATATATCTATGTTTTCATATGGCAGCAACCACTGGGAAGTTCAAATACTTGGACTAACCAAAGCAATGGTTTTGAAGTTTACTTTTGCAGTTGGGGGACAAAAATAAACTAAAAGGACAGATACATCTCTAAATCTGAAAATTCAGCTATCAGATATAGCTGATATAGGCACAGAAATGCTTATTACATGCAATTTAGAACTCAAGGAATAAATTCCAGATTTTGCAAGCAGACAAAAGCAGCATTAGGTGATTTTGGCAACATAAGATGCCATCTGTGAGCAGCTGAAAATAAAATTGCATTTTAAATTTCTCCTATAATTCTATTAAGCAAGAGATGCTATAAAATGTAACATATCTAAACAACATTTTTTTCAAAACTGTGACACACAAACTAATGGAGAATATTAGCTAAAAAAGACTGAATTGAGTAATTTCTAGAAAAGAACCAAGTTATATGTTTACATATTAAAAACTACGCTAGCTAATTTCCCAAGCACGCAGGCAGTAAAAGTATGGTTGGAAATGTCACTATTTTTTAATCACATGCTACTGCAAGATTGTACAGATCATATATCTTTGAGTAAAATAAATAAACCCTGCTTATTTTTCACTGAAAAGTCTTTCACTTCTGCCCAGATTAAGCAACCTGGGAACACTGTCTCTGAAAGAATTATTCATCAGCTAAAAGATATGCAGGTGCTTAAGTGTCTGACTGGACTGGGGCCTATAAGGTAAAATTAATTATAAGTAGAAACACAATTTACTCGTGGATTGAAACAATTCGAACATTTCATTTAACTCCTCTATAAATGGAATTTCCCTGTGTATAGCTCACAGCAAGAATATTTTTCCACAGGGATCTGATCCAGACCTCACCAGAGTCAATGACCATCTTTCCACTCACTTTGGTGGGTTCTGGACCAGTCCCCAGCTGCGAGCTGGGTACATCTGTCTGCCTGCCAGCACCAGCCCCGTGCTCGCCCCCGGCCAGGGCATTCCCAGCTGAAGGGCTGTGTTGAGGACCTAAGTACTCAAAAAGGAAGCTGCCACGAAGAAAATAGCTGTGCTTTTTGACATCAACATTAAGCAGGAAATACAGGAATCTTTCTTCAGAGGAGCTCCCCTAACTCCTTAGGACATTTAGGTGCATAAAAGTCCTAGCAAGGGCAAGATGAAACATTTTTGCTTCATCTTGATTTCTGCTGTTGTACCTGAAAAATGTGCTCTAATATATCATAGCAGTGGCAAGAAACTGCCAATAGGAAGTTGTCCAGTGCTGGAGGGCAAGGACAAGGAGCAAAATGGGAGATACCTGGCTGCAAATGTCTTCCTTGGCTGATACAAACAACACTAGATGCAGCACGACATGGATACACCCTCAGTGTGGGAAGAATGTTGTCAGACAAACACCCTTTTCTCTGGGTTTTCTCCTGCCTACACACCCTCTTTACCCAGGCAATATCCTTCTTTTTCAGAATCTACAGCTAAGACAGTTGTGGGGCAGGAGCCTGTATGTTGACTTTCAAAAAGTTTCCAAAAATCCCACCCCGTGAATCCTATGGTGTCTGTCACGGTGTGTGTGCTTTGTGTCATGCACGATATTCCGTCTATAACATACGCCACTCACTCATTAAAACGTCGGAAAGAAAGGTAGGGGTTATTCAAGCACAAGAGAGCTCCTGTTCAATGGTTTGACTGAACAACAATAGAAATCTGCACCTGCACAAGTTTCTGCCAAAACTGATCTCACACAACTGTTGATCTTGATTAAATTCATTAGGCTGGGAGAGATGGATTTCTATACATCTTATTGTGCGTGTTTTATGGGTTATGCTCCTGGGTGGAATATAAGGTGGTTTTTGTTCAGGAGACAGTAGGAAAATCATGCTGAGACCCAGGCCTGCTTTAGAATTCAACATATTCAGCAAAAACTTTGGCCAGGACTTATTTTGGACTTCAGTAAAACTCTATTATAGGAGTTTCCGTAAGTTTAAAGGAACTGTCTGAGAGTTTGTATATATTACAAATCCTATTCTGTACAGATTTTGCCTGCAGTAGCAAAGCAGCAACATTTTTCAACGATTCTGGCTTAAGTTATAAAGCTCTATCCTGGAGCGATGAAATTAGAAAAATATTTTACAAAACCAGAGCACAGGTCACATATTTGCAATATCTTTCTTTAGTGTTAGCCGTCTTTGAAAGAAGTTTTATGTCACAGCTGCACAGCACACATTGAGTAGTTGCATCTAAAATATGGAAAATAAATCACAGGTTTGTCCGCACATTTGATAACGTAAGGAAAAACAGCAGGCTTTCCTTGCTGATACTTATTCCTCCCTTCTACCTATGTTGTGGAGATGTATCTTTGTATATGTATATACAGACATACAGAAACATACAAATCTAATTTCTGCATTTTCACTCTCCTTTGATTTACTGCTGTGCAAACAAAAGGCTTGAGAACTGATTACAATCTTACTAAGTTAATCAGGCTGTTTATGTCAGTAATTAATCAATGTTGGCTGTAAAGGCTCACAACCTGCCCCAAGGTACATAATTTGCCCTTGTCTTTCACTTTGCACCATCATTTGCATCATTACAAAGGGAGTGCAGACACATGTGCTGCTGTATTCTCTGTGCACCCTTCACTCATTTTGAGCAGAGGTGTATGACAAGTGAAATCTATGGTCAGCAGAAACATGAAACTGAAATAATATAGCAAGAATAAGGAACTTGGTGGCGTCTGATGGGAAACGGGAGAGTGGCTTTGCCCATCTCCTGGAGAGCAGAGTCCCCATCCCACCGAGATGCCTGGGAGCTCCTGTCAGCCGGAGCTCCCCTCTTACCCCGCAGGGGCCTGCTGCCGCACAGCTTCTGGGGAGCTCTGGCTTGTTGCAGCCATGTTGAAGTGCATCTATGGAAAAACAAAACAGCTCTCTCGGGCTGATGTTCTGGCACTGAGATCCGCGGAGATGTCTTGCAAATGTGTGTGCCTAAGCGTGCCTGTGTTTGTGTACACACGGGTGTAGGCTTACGGAGCTGGAAACAAGATGTCACAACAGCGCGTTAACAGAGTGCACTGCCGAATGTGTAACTTAGAGCTGCTGAGCTCAGAGAAAACTGTTTATAAAGGAATTACTTTAGTGTAAGGCAACCCTCTCTGAGATGGAACATGGTATAGCTTGAGAATAAGGGTATAGCTTGAGAATAAGCAATGATATTATTCAACACTCCATATCAAGGCAGTACCCTCCCTGCTATAACGTCTTCTAAAGCTGGACTTACATGCCCATTCAAACTGAAATCTGTGCAGAGTGTGTCAAGTGGAAAGGGCTAAGATCTAGTAGTAAACCTATGGCCTTTTCTAAAGCAGGTTCTGAAGAAATTTTTTAATTGAATAATTGTACATACAGATGAAATTTTCTTTGCTACCATCTGCTATTTTTAGCTAAATTTTGGGCGAGTAACCCTGAGATGGGTCTTGTATCTCCTCACTTAATACAGAGGATTACTCAACCGAGGTGCTCAACTTTTAGACAGCAAAAGCAAGGTGAGAGAATTCCCATATTGTTATACAACGAATTATGTTGCCTGGACTTTACCTGATCAGGCATTCAAGAAGGGCTTCACCCAAACCCTAATGTACTCACTGTGAAATGTGAGGAGATTGTGGAGAAGGAAAGTCAACTGGCATTATTTTGGGATCCTTCCAGCTAGATGATGAGGGCCCCCTCCCTGGGGACATCTGACCTGAGAAGAGACCACAGGACTGTGCACAACACTCTTGGTCAGAGGAATCAGAGGCAGCTCGGAGCTTCCCGAGGGGCAACGGGCATGAAAGCATCCTCTGGTTTCACTCAGAGACAAAACTTCCACTGACTCCAATGGTGCAGTTTTATCCATGTGCAAAAGACAATCCAGCAGTGACACTCACACTGCAGTTATGATGTGCATATGGAAAATCAACATATTCTCAAAGCAATTTCCATAGTCTTAGCATATGGCCCGTGCACTGAGCCCTTATTTGGGTCAATGAGAGCTTCTCATGCAGAACAAGCACAAAAAACATGCACAGTCTGTGCCTGAGAGGGGGCATATGCCTGCAACAGCTAAATATTTTAACGGGAGAAACACACTTGAACAAAGGAGCTAAATACATAAGCCTAGGCAAGTTTTATTGAGGGCATTAATTTACACAAGCTGTATGATTGTGTTCTCATGAAATCTGCCACGCATAATTACTGAAGATGTTAATAAATAATCAGCAAATCAGAACAGCTGGTTATGATGATACCCAGGTTTTCTAAGAAAAGACAGGCTTTAACCTCATCACCATTAATACTGTGAAACATACTCTGGCCAGTGCATGTGATGGGATATCCTAAATAGATGAATATCCATTGCACTCCCTGTCCTGGATAGTGCAAAAAGGCATAAGGTTGGCATTTTCTTTGATGTGGACCTTCCAACATAATTGCCTTTAGTTGAAAAAATAAAACCCAAAGCAAATCCCTATAAATGATGCAAAGGGAGGAAGGGCTTATGTTTTCCTTTGAAGTCATGTGAGATGTTCAGATACAGAGATTGATGCTGCTTGAGAATGTGGCCAGTATGTAGCTGCAGTCAGTTTTCACCACTTCTTTGATAAGAGTGATCTGTTGAGCCTATATTAAAACTACAGTTGGGTAGAAAGAAATAATTTTTTTTATGTATATGATATCAAAATATTTTCATACTTTATTTACCTAAAAGCCATCTCTTCATCTTTTGCCAGTTTCAACTAAAAATTTGGAAGTCAGTCCAGCAAACTGTGTGTATTGCAAAGACCAGCATACCCACTCCCTGCATTTCTTGTTTTATCAATTACTGATATATCTGTTCCGAATTTCCTCCCATCCAATAATATTTCTGCAGGGCTCTCTGTGTCCATGCTTGGCATGCTAGTGAAGTGTGGCTACTCTCGTGCTGCTCAGGAAGTTGTGCTTGTCAATATATGTTATGCGTCAGAAACCTGCTAGTTTGGAGCAGAACCAGAACTGGGGATGACATATTGTTACGGCTGGCTGGCAGGTTGGCACCTGGCAAGGACTTAAATTTCCTCAGCAAATAAAGACTGACATTAAATTCAGGGACTATCGTGAAAGCATCATACAGAGCTCTCCCTCTGACAGGCTGTCTTTCCCAATATCTGCATTCCATGCTCAGCCCACACTGCCCTACACTTCCAGTGTAAGGCTATTGCTGCTATGCTGTTAATTTCTTCTACACATAAAAATAGATCTGATGAATTGTCTGTTAAGGGTCTATTCCTCTCTATTAGCCAAATCAGAATCCTCTGATATTAGCCCTGATATTAGCTCCATATCATATGTAAGAAAAACCCCATCTCCTTAGACAAACAGATAATTACATTGACAAGGCAAAACACACCCAACAGGATCGTTTATTGTGACCATCGCAGATCTGAGTGAGAGACTGAGCAGGTTCAGCCAGCTGGGGGTGTGGTGCTGGCAGTCCTAGCAGCAGGAGAAAGCCCTGCTCATGACACACTGCCCACCCTGGCAAGCTCTCCCTGCTGTCCTCTATGATCATTCAGTCCTGGAGCCACTAAGGACACCACAAGGAAGTCCAAAACTTCTGATCTCCCCAGTGTAGAGCCATTCTGAAACCTTTGTTATCTCCCATGCTGTAGCCTTTCTGTAAGGTTCCCTCAAATCTGTGAGATGTGTGACAGCCCAGCCTGCCTCTCCTCTTGGGACAGTGCCCATTGCTTCAGACCCCTTGCAGATGTTTCCCTCACCTCCTTCTTCTCACTGACATTACCTTCAGCAGAGGCTTTGTCATGGTCAGAACTGAGCTGACGATTTTGGTGGCAGCTCCCTCTCCAAGGCATGGAAAGCCCCAGCCCTGCCACACGTGCCATCCACTGTCCCACCCCGCCACTGGTAGTCCTGGCCTCTGGACTGGGCCCATGGCAGCAGTTGTGAGCCCCACAGCTGGACTTTGTGGGGAGCACCAAAATCCTCTGGAATAAAACCCAGCCTGCAAATCTCAGACATGACAGATTGCAGCAATTGACTGTGAGAGTATCCAGCCTCCTTTGTCGCTGACAGCAGCAGCAGCAGGTTTGGAGGTAACAGCAGGCTCCCGTGATAAAGGTCCCTTCCAAATGTCAGCCTGTCACATCCTGGTGGGAGAAGGACTAAAAGCATTTCAAGGGAAGGAAAGTGTCTGTCGGCACCTTGCATACCTCAGAAGGTTTATAATAAGGTGCTTGTTTTAGAGTGTAGCATTTTATTATTTGTGTTTATATATAAACCCTGAAAGGTAAGCTCCTGCATTGTAGTGGTTGAACTTAAAAGTACAATCTTCTCTTTTCCTGTAGCAGGTCAGCTTGTACCCAATGACTCACTGAAAAAGCCACAGAAAAGTTCTTATTTAAAATAGAATTTCACAATTTTCTCTGGATTATAGTCAGAATTATGCGTCTCTTCAACTTAGAATTAGATAGGTTAAGTTACAAATAAAAACATGACCCATCTTTTCCGCTGATTGGTGTTTTCTCTTTTTTGTCTCAGTTCCCTAATTTTTTCAATACTCAGACTATGAATATTCTAAATCTGCTCTTCAATATATTGCAGCATATCATGGCATTCCAGCACTGCAGATGCAGTCACCTGTAAACAGTTAATCAAAAGTAAAATCCTGATTTCACATAAATATTTTCTGCAAAAATAAAACATATTTTGCATGTTCTGTTTTGTCTCACTTTTTCAGTTTTTAAGGGCTCCAAAATATTTTCTGATGTCAGAGTCTGCATTGCATTTTTCATTTTAAAATCTGGAGAGAAATTATGACAAATAAAATACATTTGTGACCATCTTCCCACCTGCAATATTGCTTAAAACTTTCCAAATGTCGACAAACAAGACAGGCAGTGTCTTTTTTTTCTTCTTAAATCTGTGCTGACTGCTGAGAATTTTATCAAGGATGGATGTGAAGAATGATTAGACTGAAAAACTTCATGGTTTCCACCCATGGACTGCAAAGAAATAAAGTAAAGGGGCTCATTATTTCTCTTCCCACATCCATCATAGTGATTACTGCACTCTGAAAATTGGACAGCCAGGCCAAAGTACAAAGTTTCTTTCTTTTTTAACCACTCTCCACATTTCTTGTGATTTTATACCATCCCAGAACAGGACTAAACAGAACCAACACAAATAAATTGTTCATTAAAAAGACTATGAGATCAAATTTACTGTGAAATCAGTAATTTTTTTTTTTTTTTATTTACAAAGCAGCGGGCAGACAGAATATCAAATTACATAAAAAGCAATGTGGAACCCCATGTGGAAGCTCAGAATAAACTACTAAAGGTAAGCAATTTGATTTGAAAGCAAAAAACACAAAGTAAAGCACAGAACCTGGAATGAAAAAATGCTTTGGAAGAAAATAAAACCCAGGATTTTATCTGGATCCAGTAGAGACAGTTTTTAGTGGAACTAGAATAATTTTACACTTTTCTTTTTGACATGTTCAAATTATTAATTTTCAGAATGTCAGTGTTTTGTGGCCACTTCTACCACTGTGTCCTTATCTCCAGATGTGGAAACACACCCACCTACTATATGTGTACTTTCCTACTTCATCCCCCATGGGGCAGGTTCTCCCACACTATCTTAAAGCAAATATTAGTTAAGTTTATGAGGCTGCTTTTTCATGGTAACTTGTGAATGATTAGTCAATGAAAAATCACTGCCTAGAGAAAGCAAATGACTGTTGAATGAGTTGAAAACCTGTGGCTAGGAAAGTCTAATACACCTTGAAGCCAGGAGAGTAATGATCAAAACCCGGTGTTTCGCATAGTCTTGTAGCTTTCCCCATGTCCTGCCTGTCAGACACCCTGCCATGCTTTCATGGAGGCACACGAGCATACAGACTTTTCTCACTGAGATGTGAATTCTAGTATTTTCTGCCTTGCATTAGATGAATCTAGGAATCCTAATCTTCCCTGTCTTCTCTGGTGAGCCCATGCTACTTAAAACATCAGCTCCATCCGCTGAGCTCTTTCATAAATCTTCTAGTGCCAGAAATAGCTGGAGAAACATTTTGTATCACAATCTGAATCAATAAAGTTTGTTCTAAATTTGAAAAATTACTTAGAACGCACTTAGTGAGATTATATTAAAAGCACAGAGCTATTTGTAAAAAAATATGAAGTCACAAAAGACCAGCGTGTAACTGTGCTTCAGTTTTAAAACTTTTTTAAAGAATATCGAGCTTTATGAGCTAGGATAGTGCCAGGTGAATGAAGACTAGAAGCAGCCCTGCAGAAACTTCTGTACTTCCCAAATCAGAAATCTGCAGCTACTGACCAATAATCTGACTGCTACTGTTGCTGCCATGAGATATTTGAAAAGCAAAACTTTGAAAAAGCTGCTGAGTCAGCTCCAGTTTCTGCTTTTGACGATTATACAACTCCTCATGTTGAGTCTTTTTCATGACATGCTTTACGTACTAATTAGTGCCTTGTCACAAAGTGGTGTTTCCAAATGAATCAAATGTAGCTGTTCCCTAGATGTAGGCACCAAGGAACACAGCAACTAACGCTAACTTTTACAGACACAGGTACTGTAGCAGTGGCATTGTAGAAACATTTTTTTCTTTCATTTTTTTTACAGAAAGGAAAAGGAAAAGTATAGTTCACTCATCTGTGTGGTGGTTTGTCTTGGGCCAGTCAAGACTACTGTACACTGAGTAAGGGGTTTAATGCTTTAAATATTTTTCACAACATAGATTAATCTGTCTTCTGCACTAAGAGCCTCTTCTCTCATGGAGGCAATGGATATGGGCTGGGTGTACCTCAGAGTGCAGAGGCAATTTTCCTCCATGGAGTGAAGTTTATCCCCTGGGAGAGGGACACAAACGAGGCCATGGCTGGAGTCTCTGTCTACTGTCTTGTGCTCTACTTCTCATTCCAAAGTACAACAGGACACGAAAAGTCCAAGGACTGGTGGGCTCATGGAGCAGCAGCATGGTAACCTTGTAACACCACAGTTTCCCTGTGGTCTTGTCTGTCTGCCCTGGAGCCAGGGATTTTCTGGTTTAACTATGTATGCTATGGTCATGTGCAGGAGCTCCAAGAAGAAATCAATCTCTACTGTCCCCCACACAAGAAAGAAAACTTGGTTTCCAACCCCGCAGCTTTTCATCTAAATGCGACTGTCTGCTCCTGCAGGCCGTGAGTTATTGTTTTAAATTCACTTGTGCTTTTGGCAGAGTTTTGCTCTCTGGGACCCCTCTACTGAAGAAGTGTCTGTTGAAGAAATTGAGGCAGACTATGATCTTAAATTGAAATTATCTTCCTTCTAGAAAGAAAACTGTAAATTACTCCTTTGCCATGTGGTGGAGCTGGTAGACAGCAGTTCCTAAATTTCATTTTCTTCTCTGTGGATGTTGTTGCTATGTTTGGAATCTTTCTTTTTTAACAGTTTTCACAACTATGTTTAGTCTGGTAAACTACCTATAAAACTTAATCTTTGCTTTTGTATTTATATCATAAGCCTCAACATTAAGGAAAACCTCAAAGCTTGATTTTTGCAGTCTGAACTGCCAAGTCTGACGGCAACTTTCCACACCAAAGCATAATGACAACTCATCTATTATTCCATGAAGGGCAGTGTTTCTGAAGGGATCTGTAGATCTCATTTTTCAACTTCTAGGCAGCAGAGGAACTTCTAGACCACTGCTGAAGGTGATCACCAAGAGTAATGTGCACAGCATTGACAGAGCTGACAATACATTCCAGAAATAAAGTACGGTGTTTTGTGTGTCAGCAAAACTTCTCAATTTCAGCATGAGAATATTTCACAGATATTGAGTGGACCTAAAGTGGATCAACTGAATGTTGTGTTCTTAAACTAGAGGGTACCTCAGTGATATGCTGGTGTGGAAACAAGTTCTGGGTTTCTTCATTTGAGCTTGACTTTGCAAGGGTCAGACCCAGGTGCTCACAATGGTTTAGGACCCAGCTTCTTCCTGAACCTGCAGAGGGTTTTGGAAAGTCCTTATAAGTTTGTGCCTGCAACTTTTCATATAAATCTTTCAAAATGCATAAGAAGTATGTCACAGGGAAAAAGGTTTTGTGATTAAAATAGCACAGTATAATACAGAATTGCTAATTATATTCCCTGCATTCCTATTAACCATCTGTGTTGCCTAAAGCAAGTGGTGCAAATTTGCTGTGCCTCAGTTTACACCTCTGTAACACTGGCATAATATTTGTCTCTATTATAGCACTACATGTAGAAAAATTAATTTGAAATTTCCAGATAAAAAGTACTTTGAGACTATAGGGTAGTATGATCACTACTACTCTCAGTCCTCACCTCATGTTATTTTCTAGATTAGTTATTATTTTACACTTCTCTCACCTCCCAATACAGTAGTCAACTGTTTCATTCCTGAGAAACTGCATTTTAGGGCATTTCATAGAGGTGTTGGTAGCATATGGTCAAATTCCAGTATGACCATTTTGCCAACTGAAATTCTCCCCATAGTTTTAAGGGGATTAAGTATTTCTCTTTTCTTCTAATGTGTTCGGCAAGGCTATCCACCATGAAATACCCTCTGCATTTCATTCCCATCTAGCTGTGCAGTAATGAACCAAGTTTATGTTTCTGACTGTTTTGACTACAAAGTAGTTTGAATTATTTGGGGAAATGCAAGGCAAAATTAATAATACTGACACTGTGTATAAAATACCAGTGTTTGAAACCACATTTGTGAATAACTGTTTTATTTCAAATTTCTTATGGGCTGGTCTTTGCACATTAAAAGAAGACTTATATCCTGTCCGACCTCATGTATGCATTTTAAATTATGGAATAAACCAGAAAATCACCTATTTCTTTTCCTTTCCTGCCTTCCCATAGCTTGAAAATTGTCCTATTTGTTAAAAAGACATTATGCACAGTTTATAAAGTGTATTGACTCAAACAATGAGAATCTGTTGGATCCTAAATTTGTTTGGGCTATTACTGAATGCTCTTTCAAAGCTTATTAAGAAAAGTACACTCAACTATGCTAACTTTTAATGGGTCACTTAAATTTTTGTGTCTGGAGAAAAACATGGTGCTTACTTACATTTAAAAATCCCCAGACAAAACCATACCACAAAACTCAGCAATGCTCTGTGTCTGCTTGTGGTCAGTTGTAAGATAAATGATGACAGCAAAATTCAGATTTAAAACTGAAGTTTGAGTTTGAACTATCAAGGAGTTCATTTGGGTCTGGAAGTACTAGCTGACCTCATGTTTATATAAACTGCAATGACAAAGTATATCTGTGGATTAAAGAATCAGGGCCAGATTTTCAGCTAGTGCAACTTGCGGTAGGTCCAGTGAAACCAACAGAAATAAACTAATTTATGTCTTTTATAATAAATAAATTATTTGCATTATTTGTAAAGTGAAAAAAAATTAAATTCTTCACACATACATTTGCATGGATTCAATTGTAAGACAAATATTTAAGAAATGTGGATGGTAACTTCAAGGTCACCTTTGAAAATGTGTTTATTGTATATGATTCAACCATGTGTAAAATGAGGACATATTCTTACTGTATAAAAACACATTTCAGTAAGCTGCACATTTCTATACCCCTTTGATATATATTGAAATGGCTTCATCCCAACATGACCTTGAAAGGTTAATTTAAAACAAGACTTGATTTTTTTTTCCCCTGTTTGCTTTAAAAAAAGGGTTTATGTAGGACATGTTGTTCACTTGATGTTAAATTTCATCTTACAAGGGTGTTCTGGAATGTGTTGGAATAAATCTCAACAGTCATATTCCCTGAATAATGGCTAAATGTTTGTAAGTGCAATAGGAGGTATAGCTCAAAATATTTCATGACTAGAAAAAGCAGTGTTATTTTAAGACTCAAATACTTAGCGCTTTCCTGTTTTCTCTCAGCATTGTATCAGTAGGTACATTCTTTAAAAGCAATCACATCTTGATTTCTTTAATCTGCAGAAACCCCATCTGTGTATGCTTCTGATAGAAACCAGAGGCTGCATGGTGGAATCCACTGGAGCAATGTATGTGCAGCTCGCTTGTGCATATTCTCCAGCTCATTTACATATAAATTACATAACGTATGGCGTCGGGACCACTCCGGCCCCTCGGCGGGGAGGTCATCCTGGGAAAAAGGGGTTCAGCGATGAAAGCTGCCTCTGGCCTGTGCTTTCCCCGGGGAGGCACGGGGTGCCAATCAGCCCCTTGAAGTGGGCACGGTCTGGAGAGACAGGCTCGGCACCATCTCGGTGGGCAGCGCTGCTCCCTGGGATGTGTGTGCTGCTCCCTGGGATGCGTGTGCTGGCAGCTGGCGCAGGACACGGACAGAGGTGCAGCCCGGTTGGGAAGGCAGCAGCCACCGCCCGCTGTTGTTCAGGCATGAATTCCTCAGCTGGCACAGTTGCCCTTAAGCCCTTTATATCTGTTTGATCCCCATCTCTCTTCTTAGCTTTAAAAGCACTTCCTTGAGTGGTGTAATCATGGGGCAATTTTCCCCTCATGCCAAGTTTAGATATTGTATATACTACTTACATGTTGACTTGGGTGACATTGTTTCCCAGTTCCCAGTGAGATAGGGATCAGACCACCTCTGTGCAGCTCAAAGACCAAAGCATTGCACCAGACAGCATGGGATTTCTTCAGAACATTTTGGAAGTGGAAATTGAAGTCATTTGAGGATTAGCATTTTGTTAGATGGGGAGATGAACCCCAAAACACAACATCCTGAAATTGCTCAGCTGCTGTTCATCGCTGAAGGTTTGAAGGCAGAGATTGCAATCTGTTCCTGCTCTATCTGCTGCCGTTCAGTTACGAGAACAACAAGCGAGACAGGTCAGCACTGGCCCCCCTTTTCTCTGTCTGTGTAACCTGGTATTAACGAAAGAAAGCAAAAAGGTTTGAAATCCTACTTGAAGCGGATACTGGTTACTTAAGTCAGCATTATGTTCAGCAACAACAGACACAGCTGTCTTGACCACACACAGACCATTTTAGCAATTGCCAAAGTGCAACACTCGTTATGCAGCCAAGTCTTAAATTATGGTAAGCAATGAAATAACCAAAGATGTTTTAAAAGAAAGCACATTAGTTACATTAATATGAAATTTACCTCTCAGATAATTCTTGACTTGTATCAAATGTACATTTGTCAGTTTTGTGAGCAACAGAACTGAGGAAAGTAAAAATTACTTCATAAAAATAAGCTAGCCAGGATTTTATGTAAACGAGAATTGATGACTATGTAATTAAAATTTCTAAGTACATGTAATTATTAAAATAGAAACAGACACACAGTCTTCTGCTTTCTGTCACTTTTCATAACCTTTTTTTAAAAATCAGATTGACAATGCAATTGTGTAACAATCACAAAGCTGGGAGGGATGACAAATTTAGGCTTCAATTCAGCAGAGAACTCGACCATGGGCCTATAATCGAGCATGGACTTAAGCTCTTTGCTGAGTTTGAATCCTAAGAAAGGTATACAGACCTTTACAGGAAATTTTGGTGTTTTCAAATATCTTGAGCTGGTCAAGGAAAGGATGAATTTGGATTTACCCAAATTGGTTTAGTTGCATGTAGTTCTTCCATGCAGGCCTTGGGGGTGGGCACAAGTTATTTTCTAGATTTCTTCTACATAAACTGCTCTTAAAACTGTAATAACAATTTTTTGTCTTTAAAATTCAATCAGCCCTGAGGATAAAATTGGGAGTAAAATGTTGCACAATGCCACATCACTACCAAAGAAATCAATAAAAGAGAGAATTACAGCTCAATGATTTCACAGATGCATATGAAATCTGTGGGCTGTTTAATCTTGTCCAAGCTCCTGGAAGCACACAAGACACCAAGGGTTTCTCTAAATTTGACTTTCTTTCCCCTGCAGCCCTTACAATTCTCTCCTTCAAGGTAGATCCGGAAGCTACAAACCATCAAAGGATATCACTGTATCTCTCTCTGTCTGCATATGAAGGATATTGTAGCTTTTGCTTCACTTCTGCACTGTCAACAGAAAGTCCATCCCATGTTTCTACCTGCATGCTGGCACTAGTCTTATCTGCCAGTGTTAAGCACAAAGCCCAGTCTAATAGCCCACAGGGAAAGGCACACTCCACCAAGGTGGGCCAAGTTTGCCTTCTGCCTGTGTCCACTGGATGGAATGAAAATGCATAAAATAGTATTTTGTGGTCAGCAATTTTCTCCCTGTCATTCTGGACTTCCCATAGGTACCAGCACAGTGCTAGGAATGAAGTAGATGGCAGCTGTAGACAGACTTCTCCTGCATCTCAACTGGTGCCTTGACTTGGGAATAGCTATGAAAAAAGGAGATATTTTTGCAGTGGCATGAGTTGGATGATAGATGAACCTCTTCTTTTTGCCCACAGAGAAGAGCTTTAGTTCCATCCTGCATGTGAACAGCACTCAACAGCATTGCTGAAGACTGACAAAACCATGGTTTGAGTTGAAAGGGACCAAAAAGATAATTTAGTTTCAATCCCCCTGCCGTGGGCAGGGACACCTTCCACTAGACCAGGTTGCTCAAAGCCCCATCCGGCCTGGCCTTGAACACTTCCATGGATGGGACATCCACAGCTTCTCTGGGCAACCTGTTCCAGTGACTCACCACTCTCACAGTAAAGAATTTCTTCCCTTTATCTAATCTTAACATGTCTTGTCTCAGTTTAAAGCCATTCCCCCTTGTCTTATCGCTACATGCCCTTGTCCAAAGTCCCTCTCCAGCTCTTTTGTAGCCCCCTTTAAGTAGTAGAAAGTTGCTATAAGGTCTGCTCCCCAGAGCCTTTTCATCTCCAGGCTGAACAACACCAACTCTCTCAGTCTGCCTTCACGGGACAGGTTTATTAAGCTACTCTGTAGCCCTGCTCACTCCTGAAAAGGGCCAGTCATGTCTCACTGCTATCTCCCTCTTTCATTACCTTTAAAAGTCTGTATAATTAATTTCCATTATGGTTTTCCCTGCCAGTGAGTTATTTTCTAAATAAAATTTTCATTAATAAAAGCACCACAAAATGCAGCATCCCATCAATATTGAAAAGGAAAATATTGGATCCTCTACATGTTGCTTACAACTATTGCAAAACTGCAAAAGAAAAGGTATGTGTCATCACGATGTGTCTGTACCTGCAAAAAGTACAGCTTGTTTAAAAAAAAATGCTATTACATATTGTGATAGTTGCTATAGTAATAACTATTTTCCTCCTTGTATAAAAAAGCAATTAGTTACGAAAACCTATGGAAATTGTTAGTGGGTGGGGTCTTGCTGACACTTTGTTTCAGGTTTGTTTTTTTTCCCCCAAGACATCCATTTTTGCTGCACCGGGTATGATCAGTCCTGAGCAATCTGAGAGGTGATCAGCTCTGCTGAGAGACACAGAGGAGATGTGGTGAGGTCCAGGAAATAGCACATTCAAAAGACAAATACAGCTTTTTATTTTCCCATACTTTCCACGGAACAATGATCATGGAGCGGATCCTGCCTAATGCTGGGCAATGAATCTCAGCAACAGGTTTCCAGCTTGGAGATGTCTGGGGAAAGGTGTCCAGGGTTCAGTGCAAATGGCCTTCTGGTATAGTTGTCTCAAGCTCCTTCCTTCCCTCTGCACTGCAGTCTGTAAAAGATAGAGCAAAACTGACACAGAAGCAAATTATTTCAGAAATTTCTTTTTACCAGTGCAGTGGGAACTTACACTGTGGCTTTTCTGTGGTAAGTGGACCTGCAGGCACAATCAGGCTTAGGAGGAAGCTCCTGAAGGCCCATGGTCTGTACAGTTCCACCATCCAAGCAGATGCATTTAAGTCCCCACGTGCTGGACATTGTGTTTGGAACTTCCATTTGTCCCTGAAGGCTCCAGCAGCATCTCTGCTGAGAGGCTGTCTGGGATGCCTCCTGGGCACAGGCTGTTTGCTCTCCACTGGTGGCACTGAGACCCCGTGGCGTGGGGCCCCAGGTCTCTGTGCTGGCATTAAACACAAGAACTGCTCGGTACTTTCATTCTAGCTCCAGCTACGTGGTATTGTAGGTTTGCAGCTTGGTTTTTCAAGGGTGTTTGTCAGTGGAAGTACACGAAGAATATGATTACAATTTGCTGTAAGCAGTAACTTGTGGCTTTATTTACTGTAGGAAATTTTCAAGTGTAGACAGAATGGTATGTTTAAGTACATTTCATTGCCTCATGTCTGGCAGTATTACAGGCCCCTGCACTGCCCAAGATCCTTCATCTCTCCCCACCTTTTGCACCTACCTCCTTCTTCAGAACATGGGAGCCTGTTTCTCTGTCTCTTTTCTTCGGTTCACTCCCTAAAGGAGCCAATTAAGGACCTCGTCAAAAAATAAACAAATATGTTCTACTCTCATTTGTCAGGCAACCTTCTGTTTCACCTCAACGTGCAACGAAATCCAGATGATCTGTCGCATACTACCTTCACTGGTTTGGTTCAGACTTGAAAAGTAAGTTTGCCCTGAACTCCAGCCAACTGTGAGTCCATTAATGGCTTTCATGTGAAGCGCCTAGAATCAAACAGAACTCACAAATTTCATGCAGCTTTCCCAATAATTAAAGTTCTTCACTCTTCCTCTTAGATCTCTGGAAAATTGTGAGGAAATTTTCTTAATTATTTTGCTGACTTAGGAAAGCTGATAAAATAGCAGCAGTCACACCAAAAAACATGGAGAATCCTTAGCTTTTGTTGGATTGAAAGATACAGTGGGCCTCATGGTAGTGCCAAAAAGGGAGAGAATAGTGGAGACACTAACACAGAGCAGGAGAACCACTGGTGTCAGCAGGAGGAAGTGGAAGAAAACTCATCAGGTTGCTGGAAGGAACAGCTGAGGGTAAAAGCACTGGTGCTTAAGAAAGAAAAGAGCCTTCATCATGGAGAAGGATGGTGCCATACCCACGGGAATGTATTGCAGGGACTGAGGGGAGGTGTTGGCAGGAGTGGGAGCAGATTGGGAGCAGCCCACAAGCATCAGAGCAGCAGGTCGGGATGATAATGCTGTGCCTCACCTTCCAGCCTCTGAAAGTCAAATTGTTGCTTACTCACCCTCAAATTATCCCTTACTCCATGTTTTCTCAGCCTGCATGTGGGAATTGAGTCCTGCCACTTTAAATTAGTCAGTTATTTGAGCATTGCAGGTGTAGTGTGGGGTTTTCAGTGGCAATACCTTGGCAGATCAAGGTGATTCTTTGGCATGTACACATGTAAAATCATTCCAGGTGATTGGTAATATGGCAGGGTTTAATTTCAATATGAGTCAAATGCCCTGCTGTTGTAAATAGACACAGTTACACTCTTTGCAGTGGGATTTGATGTATTTATGTGAGTGGGGAATTTCCTTTCATGTAGTGAGCCTTTAAATAAAAGAATAGACAAGAAAAAAAAATACAATTTTTTCTCTCTTACCCATCTGTTTCTAAATATAAACTAATTTCCTCCTGTGCTGTAGTATTTTAAAACCAAGAACAAAGAGCCAGTGAGAGTAAGCACAGCTATGTGCTAATTTATAACTGCTCAGAGTAAAAGGCAGCTCCAGCTGACAGTAGCTTCAAAAAAATTGTGCCTCCTGTAAATTAGGGTAAGGGAACTGATCACTGAAGGTAAACAGGTGATGAAATACTTCATTAGTACCTCATTTGTAATTTATGTCTGCTGAAGTAGTTGACAAAGAATCAAAATGTAAGTGGTAGATTTCTCAGAAGTGCAGCCTTTGAGGTCACTGAAGTGGATTAATTATAACCCAGTGTAAAGCACAGCCTGTCTCTGTGTCAATTACCAGTATTTGATAACTGAAATTATGTCAAGCTCTGTTCTTCTTCAAGATGCAGCCACACATTTTAAAATCATTATGACTGTAAGCATGAGCTTCACATAGCTAATGAGTTCAGCTCATTTATTAAAGTTCATTTTGGCTTAGCAGATAGTAGTTGAGATTCAGAGGGGAGTGGGTGACAAAAGATCCAGTTCTGCAAAAATGAATGCCTTTCCTTATCCTCTCTCCCAAACCTGTGCGGGAGAAAAAAAGCTGATTCACTTGCCAAAGAATCATTTAAATGTACTGTAGGAGAAAGAGTTGAGGGAGTCAACTGCTATTAAATATGACCTGCTTCTAATGGCTATCAGACCTCCAATTGTTCAGTGAAAAGGCTGGGCTTAATGGACTACCTGCTGTTCATATTCATCATAGCAGAATGACCGATAATGTACCTCTACTACATCTTGGGATTTTCTTTCCCCTCTTCCTCCCTTTTTCACACTCTTCCCTGGAGCTGCACAAGCACTGGGTAGGGTTTGATAGCATCTGTTCGTATGTTATCAAAACCTACCACAGGCTCTTTGGTGGGTAACTCTATCTCACCGTGGCTGAGCAATCTGCTGCCAGTGCAGCAGGCGGGCAGCACTCGCTCCCTGCATCCCAACCCACGGCAGCACTGCCTGCGCACAGTCAGGAAATTCCGAACGCAATGGCCTTGGCTTTGGGCTGGTTTTCTGATACAAAAGCAGCTCAAGCACTGGTTGGTGTCACTAAGCTCATCACCAGGGCACCAGCTTTGCCACATGTTCTGTGCACGCTTTATGCTCAGTGTAGCTGCCATGCCAGGGAATGAACAGACATAGCTGGTACTGTGGATTCCCACTGCTGGGGGAAATAAATGATGCCAGATCTCAGCTGCAGTGTCAAGCAGAATGGCTCCAACTTCAGCTGAGTTCAGACTTTGACCACAGCCTTACAAACAGCATTTGGTCTAGTGAGTTATTATTTCACTATTCCCTGCTTTCTCCTGAAGTAGCTCAGTTGTAACTGTCTCTTACTGAAATAAGTAGTAACATACGATGGTGCTGAACAGGTAATTCCTTATTCTTTTTGCTCTTTTTGACAGTCTGAGTTCAGACTGTGCTTTCAGTGGAATCTTGCATTTATCATGGCTGTAACTTTACACAGAGACATATTCCAACATTCACCAGCAATCTTTAAAAAAAAATTAGTTCTTTGAGGTGGACATAGTAGTCAGAAGATTTTCTGTTAAAGAATAAATTTCTTTTTAACATTAAGAACATGTGGTACTAATGTTTAAAATACAAATTTTAGTTTGTCAGTGCAACTCATCATTCCTTATTACACATTGTGAAATCATTTTAAGATTCTTTGCCCTTTTTTAAGCCAAAAAAATATCTGACAACTACCCAAGACCTTTACGGTGGAACCCAGAGTAAGTATACAGCTGTGAGCTAAACCATAGATGTCTAACCTAAACCTCATGAAAATAATTGAGAAAAAGATTTATTTGTGTCTTTGATTTACTAACACTCCATTTTCCAATGGAAAAAAGCTTTCAAACTTGCATCAGATTGCTGTTTGTATCTTTAGGATGAGGATAATATTGTTGATAGTTTTAGAAGTACCTAAGTATATTAGATATATAAAGAGATAGATTGAGCGGAATATTCACCACAGGGTGGCTTTGTGGCCCTACTCAAATCAGCAGAAGTTATAGCACCTATGTCAATGCATATGGGATTTCAAATCTCATATTTTAACCTCCACTGTTTCATGGAAAATATTTTATTGGATAAACAGCCAGAATGTTGAAACAATCCCTCCCTAAATATTTTGCAGCAATAATGACACTGATTTCTCCATGGCATCAATCAAACTGGAACACTTAAAAGTACTCATTTCAATATAAGTAAGTAAAAATGTGCTACAGATTGGAAATAAGGGAAGAGAACTGGTATGAAGGGTATTATAAGCTATGTCTAGACTTACCTGCTAGGAAAAATGATGGCCCATGTCCAGTCCACACCTCCAGTTTTCTTAACTGTGAAAACCAGATTGTGGGAAGGTAGGAGGGAAGAAGAATGGACAGCTGGTGCATGCCTGCGTTTTGTCCCAGTAGGGAGCAGGGATGTGAGAATATGCAACTGGAAAGTGGAAAATTCTGCCCTCATCCCTCATCTAGGTACAATTAAGTGCCCACAGTGACCAAGGAAATGGTTTTTTGATAGGAATTCAAAAGTGCTTCCAATTTTTTCTACTCATTTTGTTAAATATAGCTTTGCAGACTGAGATTTTCCAAAAAGCTGGTCAGTGGATGGGTTTACATCCCTGTGTGCCACCACCTTAATGGTACTTCATCGCAGAAGAACTTAATAGCTCTGGAGACTCAATGTCAGGCTTTTATGAAGGTTCAGGAACAGATTTTCAAATTTCTTGTGTTCCCAGATGGGTTCCTACATAGCACCAAAGTAACATGTATGTTGCAAAAACAATTCCCACCATCTCCCAGTACCAATTCCACCATCTGAGTTTTAACAAAATGTCAGCGCTGGAACTTTTGAGGGCCTGCAAAAAAGGTTTCCTGGTGAAACCTCAACTAGACACTGATTAAGAAATGCAGACAGCACAAATTGATTTTTTTAGGCTGCTGCCCATGCTTTCTTCCCTTTTAGCAGATATTTATCTATGACTGATAGGAATTTGTACCTCCAGACAAGGTGTGTGGCTGCAGCAGCCTGGAAAGGGGCGAGACAGCTGGCCCCATGGGATGGGTCAGGCAGAAACAGATGGCCCTGACCGGCCGGGCTGGCGTGGGGACAGATGGCAACACGGGACAGCTCGGGAAGGGGGACATATGGCAACATGGGATTGGCAGGAGCACAAGTCCTTACGCTGGGCCCAATTACAGGCCTGGTGAGTCTGAATTTGCTTGGGAGAAAGTAAAAGGGCTTTTACGTCTTTTGATTCCTCCTCAGACATGGGCTGGGATCCAATGGACTGCGGGATGCGGCCATGGCTGTGTGCTGCGTGGTCTGGACAGGGACGTCAGCCACTGCATGTTGCTGAGTCTTTCTTTCTGAATGTTTTTTCTTCCATAATTTCAGCATCTAACAAGTTTTCGCCATTCTTACACACACTTACATGTTTTGATTTCCATCGGCACACGGTTCAGCAGAGGTAGGAAAGGATGAAAGGCAACATGTGCACCACTGAGACTTAATGGGCTGATTCAGCATGCTGTTATGTCCTTTGAGACATAGAAGACAAATGAATTTGTCTGTTCATCATCTTAGAAAGCTGATACAGAAGTATCAAAAATACTTAAATGACAGAAAAGCATAACACTGTAATATATCCATTGTATATTTTCCCTCCCAGTTTCCTTGTTTCAGGGATGATAAAGACACTAACCAAGAAATTCGTTGCAGTTCCAAAGGAGCTTTTTAGAAATAAATACTTTTTCACCACTAACCACTAACTACCACATTGCACATGTGTAGGAGAATTAAGAAAAAGAATAAATTAGGATCTGGATGTCTTCCCATGTCAGTTTGAATATGAGAGGCAAAATGAAAAAGCTTTACATGCTGAACATTGTGGAATGTGCTTATATACATGAGCCTACAATTTTTTAGCATTCCTCCTGTATTTCTTTGTCTTAATACAAGCTGTCCACAAAGAAATGACATTGTTTGGGCATATTGTAAATAGATGCAGGGGAAATAATTTAGTTTGGTCACATTAAAGTGCACAAGGACTCCATAGATCAAGCATACAGCACAGCCTGCTTCCCTGGTGACAGCAGGATGGGTTTTTTTATAGATAACATTAAATGCATTAATTGCATCCACCATATTACGGTGTACATTTTATAACTATTGCCATTGCATTTTTTCACTTTTCCAGCATATTTCGTGGTCTTTCATCACCTCTTTTATTGAATACACAGAATTAACAGAGTAACATCTATTACAGAGGTATAGAAGTTAATTAACCTGTACCAGTTGTGATCTCTAGAACCTGAATATAACAGATTTGGTGGTCATATAGCTCACAGACATGAGTATGCAATCACATATTGGAATAGATGGAAGCACTTGTTGATAGAATTAATTTCCTCTCTTGGGAAGAAAGGAAAAAAATGGTGATAGAGTAAAAAATTATATTTCAGGTTTGGAAGAGTTTTAGTGTATTTTAAAAGAGACTGCCCTAATCTGTGAAATCTATGTACAGATATACAACTGGACTGCTCAAAAAAAGTGTTATTGTTCAGAAGTCATCCTACCTCAGCTAGATAAAAACACTGATGTTAAGGTGGAGATTTGCACCCTGAAATCCACCTGAGCCAAGTTTGCTGATGCCGGCTACTTACTTTTACTTTTTGTGAAAGAGAGTTTCCACAGTTACAAAAAGGGAATTAATTTAAGCCATTCAAGAAAGACAAAGGTTTTCATAATGTAGTTTTTTAAAGGTGGTTTTTACATGGTGGCATCCTTAAAAGACTAGAGGTTAGTCTTGCTGCCACATCTATTGCTGATGAGCAATACAGAGCCTCCTGTATCTATCCATCAATAGCAGTATTTGATCTGAAACCGTATATTATCTTTGAGATGATACATATCTGTTTGAGTACTTCATTATCTTTATCATGCTGGTATCCAGCCACTGAAAGGTCAGAGTCACAACTGATGTATATTGGGATAATGGCACTCAAACAGATGGGAGCTATGATGATTGATAGCCACTGAAGATTTAAGTTGGACAATTATTTTCTCTAATAAAATTTCTTTAGAAGACAGATTTCTCTAAAACAATCGATTCTCATTGCCTATATTTCCCATAGTTTTTAATTAAGCTCTCACCAAATGCAAAGTTTGACTTTTTTTTCACCCCCTTTTTATACAGGAATGTTTTCCGATAGTTTGGGAAGATTATCCTTGTATTAGATAGCTGTGAAATGTCTTAGTATTACTGTCCCACTTGTTACAAATGTACGTATTCTGCTCCATTCGAGTGACCTTTGGATGATACCATGATGTTATAGAGTTTATAAGATAGAAATCCCTCAGTAGAAACATCCTGAATTGTTTTCCTGGGGGAAGATGGCTTCCCCACCTGCAATTTTGATAGGATGTTTGTTGCCTCAGGAGAATGGCAGAGAAGATCCACAGTTTATTTTGGTAATTTGAGGCAACATTCTGTCCACTGTACTCAAAAGGTTCAAAATCCACAAAATATAAGAATGAAAAGAAATGTTTTCATAAGCAAAGTACCATGGTTAGTCATGATGCTTCCAATTTGGGACATCCCAGAAAAATGAATGGTCTTGCTTATGTTTGTTATTTTAGTTTTTCTAAGGGATGTATGATGAATGAGATTTTCCAAATGTATTCATGAATAATAATGTCATTTTAATGATATTGCATATTTGCATAGAGCAGATTATTATAAAGAATGCCAACAGGGACTGATAACCCGATCCTCTAATTGAAATCATGTCTAGAAGAAATCCTACAGCATGGCTTTGCACATTTCAGGACTACCAAGAAAACAATATCTCTCCTGAAAATGGTAGACTGCCTACAGCTATCATTCCAGCTATTTCTGAGTAATGGTAATGGCTCTGGAATGACATCTGACCTGAAGCAGCCAGGTATTAAAATACCAGACAAGCACAGCTGCCCGTACCTGACTGCACTACAGGAGCAGCGATCTGTGGCAAGCTGCCATGATATTATGTCCCTTTAAGATGCGACCTCTCCAAAAGGCAAAAGTTCAAGTAGGCTTGGTATCCAGCTTTAACGGGGAGTTCTATGTTTCACAAGCAGTGGTGAATACTGGAAACTGGAATGTAGGACAGAGATACCCAAATATTATTTCAAGCATCTGTGAAGTACGAACACCCCCGAAAGCTAATGTCATGTGTTTCTTACATTAGAAGTGTAGATTAGGTTGAAAGCCTGACTTTTTGGAAGGTAATGATAAAAATCCCGCTAATGTTTCATTCCGTCAGTTCTGTCTTCTCAGTCCTGTGTAGCTACCAAGCTTTTTTCCTGGTCTATTTTTTTTTTTTTTTTTTAGAAATAATGGAAATAACTTAGATGAAATTAAATCTTCATTTTCTTGGGCATAATCCACGAGCCTCAGGAATAGCTGTTGAAATATCCTTGCATTTTTAACCAATTGAACTAATCCAGTCAACACCATAATTGCACTCAGAATCCCTTAGGCCTAATTTGAGTGTAAGGAAAAGCTACTGTGCTATTGTTAAACTACTTGGGTTTAATTTTTTTACCAGCCAATAATTAAAATACACAGGAAATGACATGGTGAATGATGGAACTATTTTGAAGTGCAAATTTATGAAGCAGCTGCATCAAATAAAGTGGTAATTTAATTATGCTTATGTCCTAAAGCTGAGGTGTAGTGTAGAACATTTCTGAGATACAAGCTAATTCAAATCTGGAATAGTAATCCCACATATAGTAATTTCACTGCTATAGCTCACTTAATTACAGCATATTAGCAAAATAATGAGATAATTAATCTTCAAATGCAGTTCTTGTCTACATGCATATTACAGAAGAATTTGACTTATCCTTCTTTATATGTTTTTCGAAGAACGAGTTATGACTAATTTGACCTAGAGAAACCCTTTCCCACCGAAATACCTAGATTCTTTTCTTTTCCAAATCTATCATGTTTCGGACAACTCATTCTTTGTTTAAACAAGAAAACACTTTCATAATAAAATCTGTGAGAAGAATCTGAAAAGATATTAAATTATTTTTATTTTTTCAATTAAATATTATTGCACCTATTGCTTTTGCTTTTTCAAGTAAAATATATGGACTATTCTTGAGCCATTTAATCTGTCCTACTCCAGTTTTATTTGAAATACAGGGATTTTAATCTGCATTTTTAAACCATACAATTTTACTAGAAGATAACTGTTGGCACATTGCATACTATGTATTTTATACATTAAGCACAGTACCAGAAAGCAGTAACTTTTCAGAAACATTGTCATGACTTTAATAGATTTCTCAGCCAAGTATTAATTTTATATTTTATAAATATTAATAGGAATACTTATTTTACATTTTGAGCCTTCTGTTTTGCCCACAGAGCACTCAGCATCACCTGAAATATATACACACTTTTAGTTCCTGCTTGTATGTATACTCAGCTACTGAAGGTAACTGTTGTATGACAGGTGTGCTTCAATCTTTTCACACCACATCCAAAATGCATTTTTGTATATCTTATCTAATGTGCATCTCCCATTTGCTACACCATTTCAAGTCTGTATTGGTTTCCTGAAGCTGATTTTATGACTGCCACAGACTATTTTGAGCTTTCAATATGTAAGACTTTTGCTTACTTTTATGATGGAATATAACTGAACCAGCTTTTCACATCCTCCCCTTACTTCCACAGGCTGTTTCACTAATTCTATAACCTAGAAGCCTCCGGAATAGCTGATGAAATATCACTGCATATTTAAGCAATTTTACTAATCCAGTCAACACCATAATTGCACTCGGAATCCCTTAGGCCTAAATTGAATCTAAGGAAATGATGTTTTTTTCATGCTGGGCACATAGTCACAAATATCACATTTAAATGCATTATTTTTAGTGTCACTGAGTCTAATGTGCTAAGTAGCTGCAGATTTTATCCTCCACAGTAGGTGAGAAAATGTAATGCTGGCAAAACAAAAGAGGAAGGAAAACACCTTCTGGGAAAGAGTAAGACTTTGTATCTTTTGTTTCATCTTCTGTATTTGGTTGATTCCTCTTTGATGGACTGATGAAATCTACTGGTCCTAAAAAAATGGTTACCCAAATTCAAAAGCCTTTAAACTATGCACTTCCTTTCTAATAATAGGCAGTGGCATGGGACCATGTGGCTTTAAATCATTTTACCTAAATGAGAGTTGCATAGTGCTTGTCTCATGTAATTGTTGGCTTTGGAAAGTCACTGGAGAACTGCTATCTGTAGGAAAAGACTAGTCCAAACAACACAGATGTTTATATTCAAATTATACTTCACTGGGAATCTTGGAGGATGATAAAACCCCCTGTATCCCGCTTCAATATTTCTGTCCAGCCACTCAGAAATACATTAATGAATATATACATGCATTTTATGATTAAGGAGGAAATGGTAAAATAAGAACGCTCTGTTGTTTTTTCACTGTGGACTATGTCAAAGCAGGCCTGAGTGAATCGAAGATTCTGTAGCTGCCTCCGTGTCTGTAGTTCCTGCTTTGCTGAACAAGCTACGCAGGTTTAGGCTCAGGGCATGGCTCAACATAGAGAAGCTGTAGCTTTCCAGTGCAGTGAAGAGATCAGGAGACTTCATTCCACAGCACCACACGCTGTGCTCTCCTCCAATGCAGGAAAAAAGACCAAAACAAAATAAA
>VZRO01008586.1:0-70730 GCA_013397915.1 Daphoenositta chrysoptera
CTTTCTCTTTTAAAAATACAATCTGTGCCCCTCCGGATAACAAGGCTGAACTCCAGGTCAACGGTTTATGTAATTTATACTCTTTCACTCGTTGCCAATAGCTTTGCTTTTCTCTGGCCGAGCCCGTCGCCGGGTCTCAGAACCACAGATAGAGCTCCACTCTCGCTTCGTGCTGACAGCAAGTCTCAGCCACTCTCACTCACACAGCAGCAAAAGAGCAACAGACAGAACAAAAATAACAGTACGATAGCGCTCAACATTGGGGTTCAACCCCTTAAAAGTACTTCTCACAGTGGGATCCAACCCCTTAAAAGTACTTCTCACAAAGGGGTCCAGCCCCTGGGTATTTCTCATAGTCGGGTCCAACCCCTGGGGGTCCAACCCCTCAGGGTCCAACCCCCTAAAGGTACCTTTCCTCTTGCCCAGGACTGATTTTGGGAGACCCAGTCTTCCTCGGGACTTTCAACCCACCCTCGGGGACTTGAACCCTGGACCTGCAGGCATTTCAGTGTTTTTAAACTAGCAAATACCTTAATTTGGTGCAGATGGTCCTTGTCTACCCCCGCCGTGAGCGAGAGGACAGCTGAGCTCTCCCTGAAAATTCAGGGTCGTGACTGGGAGGTCTGCTTACCCCAGGATGCAGCAGCCGGGCAGAGAGGGTCCCATCTGGGGTGCCAGCTGATTTGCCCCAAACCGGTCCAGAAGACACTTCAGAGAAAGAGTCAGAGAAGTGGGTATTTGCTTTAATCGGTACTGGGTATGTGTGGGGATCTCTCCTCCGAACACACACACACCAGCATTTCCTACAACACAATATTCTGGGTTGAATCATGAATATTCATCTTATTCCTTGGGACAGGCGTGGTTATACAAATTATTTCTCTGAAGTCATTAATATCATTAGCATACGTGCCACGCATGCGCTGTGTGTCCTGGTGGTCGCACTGAGGAAGGCTTCTCCTCTTCCTCGGGGGTCTTTCTGATGAAGGCTAGTAGTCTTCCTCACAAGGCACTTTTCACCTTTCTCCCTGGGGCATGCGTGGTCCTTTGAGGAATGAATCAGCGGTTTCTGAGATGATCCTTGTCCCCTCTATCTTGACAAAATTAGGGCAAATCCGGCTTCTTAGGTTTTGTAGTTAACATTTGCTGTCGGAATCAACATTTGCTGTCTCCTAATAGTTAACTGTGCTTACATGAGTTAGCTATTGATCACCCTTTTCTCACTGTGGAATTAAGGTTGGAAGGCCAGACTAATGAATGAAGTTTCTACATTTGGGTGATGTGAATACCCACCAAGAGAAGAACAGAAAAACTGCATGCTGCCCCAGCCAATATGGAAAGTTCCCATTAACCCTAAAGACAATCTGTATTGTAGCAGACATCTTGTTTTCCCTGTTGTAGCTTAGCATCAAGATCAAAAAAAGGGGCAGTGGAGATGCAGTAAAACACAAATTAAGCCTGTTTACAATCGTGCTTGGGCATCTTTGCAAAACAGAGACAGATTCACGATCGCGCATCTCCCTTCTACATTACATACATTCCCTAGCCCAGGAAAGAGGCAAGCTGACAATGGGGCTTCAAAAATTGTTACTTTAGTTTAAAGTTTAAAGTTTAAAAGTTTAAAGTTTAAAGTTTAAAGTTTAAAGTTGTTACTTTAGTTTAGTCAAAAATTTAGTTACTTTAGCAGAAGCTGACCACTGACTTGGAATTTGAAAGGTACATTTGGAAGAAACAAGGAAAACCAAAGTATCCTGTGATAGCCACTTCCCAGAATCTTCTTTCTGAAAGAGACAGGAAAGATGGTTTCGAAATCACCTCCACCATGGATTTCCATCGGAAGGCTGAGTGCTGACAGGATGTTGGGGCCTCTAATGACACCATTTGGTCACTGATTATTTGTAGGTTGGGGCTTAGTGGGTGGCATCGAGCTCTCTGAGAACTTTTTCGTCTTGTTGCTTTTGGCTGTTTTCTTCTTTTTTTCTTTTCTTCTTCTTTCTTTTTTTTCTCCTGTCCCCTGGAGTGGCCGGGAAAGGGTGGTGGTGGGAGGACACAGCATTCACAGCTAGCTTGAGACACAAGCCAGTTTATTTACTTAAACAACAAACATCCAGCATGCCAGGAGAGCAGTGACAGAGGGCAGTTCCTGAATGGGATGAGACAGTATGTCTTCTAAAGCGCCCACCCACGTCGCCTGAAAGGGTTTAGCAGTGCTGACTCCTTGTGAGGAAATAACAGCTTGTGTGTTCAGAAACGTCACAGGCAACCCAGCAACATGTGTGATGTGAGGATCTCACAAGCTGTCTGCAAATGACCAGAGGCAAAACTCTGCTTATTTTCCCTTTATTTCCTTCACAGCTCTGCGTACCCCTCCCCCGGCCCTCTTTTTGGGGCTGTCATTCTTCTCATCATCCTGCATGCAGCTGGCATTAAACAGCAGAGCACATTCTCCATCAGATGGACAGAGAAGGGGGTTATATAAACAAACAGAACAACAAGAACATTTCTAGGAGCAACATCAAACCTGACCTTTTGTTTTATGGCAAAAAGTAACAAAGATGTTCTTGGGAAAACAGCTTAGCTGAGAGAGAAAAAACACGAACCCTTGAACTGTTGTGCCTGTGAGGAGCTGACCAAGCAGTGATTTGCTTTCTTACCAGCGCTCTGAACTCTGCTGGACTATAAAAATGTACATTGTCGTTGTCATTCTGTAAAGCTTGGTAACCTCAGAACTCAGCTGAAATAAAGCAAAACAAACCTTTTGCTATCTGTTGTTTTTCTAGCAATCCTGGAGTTGGATTTTTGCTGACAACTCCTCAGCATGGCAATGTGTGACACCAGTGCTCTGTGATCTCTGCTGCTCGCCTGCTGCTTTTCCAGATTGAAGCAAAGGTGTTGACTTTGACCTACAAAGCCCTGGATGGTTTTGGACTTTCCTACTAGATTTTCTCCCTCTGAAAGCTGTGACCAACAGAGGGGCCCCAGAGGTGTTGAAAAGAGACAGGTTTCTCATTAAGGATGCCTTGTGGATGGCATAAGCTCTTCCATATCCACTCCAAAATATTCTCATGAATCCTGATCATGTGAAAAATTTGCATAAGAGAAAGCCATTTGCCCTGGCTCTTGTCAAAACTCTAATGCACCCTTGAAAGAGGACCAGGGATTCCCAAGATTTCATCCTTGGTCTTCTAAATGCCAGCTCAGAAACTCTCTTAGAGGGTTTTTTGAACTACTTGGGTACTGGTAATGCAGTACCAACTTTCCTTCAGTTTTAATGGTGTTTGAGAGGTTCATTACCTCAGTTAAAGGGAATAAAATTAATTTCATCTTAGTTCTGGTGCTTAAAACTTTATTCCAACATTTATTATCTAATTTATGAGTACTTATCACTTAATACTACCGCATCTAAGCTTCAGTTAATATGAACTATTAGACTGCACTTCAGCAGCAGTCAACAGGGAGGATTTTTTTGTGAGCTATCTAGACACTGCCATGGGATTAGAGGACCCATGCTATAGAGCTTCCTCTTTCTCTCCACTGATTAGAGAAAGTGTCAGTGAATACTGAAATGCATCTGAAACTCAGTTACCTAAATACACTTAAATAGATAAATGTCAGATGGTGGTCATGTCAAAACTGGGGTTTTTTCATTCCCTTTTAACGAAAATACCTTTCTGTGATGCATATTCTTTCCCAAACTGTTTATGACTCCTTACTAGCACTGAGTTCTTTTAATCTCCAACTCTTAGGTTGGGATCAACAACAGTGGTTAGCTCTACCCACACAGCACCTAGATAGCTTTCTGGATTTGGACTTTACTATCCTCAATTACAGTTTGTCTCATCCACCCTCCCCTGGATAGCCTTGGCATTACACAAAATCACATACAGACACCACCTTCTAGAAAGCTAAAGCTCATCTCAAAATATACATTCTTGGGCAGTTTTGAAATCTAGAACACAGAAGCAGCACCCACTTGCACTCCATGTTTTTAGGGGACCAGTGAAATCATATTCTTAAGTAGTGTAACAGTACAACTTACCTGACTTCTCTGAGAAGGGCGCTTGTCTCCCTGCTTCTCCCACAAAACACCTTAGCAAGCCTGTAAATGTTTGGTACATCTGCAACAAGCTTCACAGAAAATTCATGCAATACTTACAGTTTAACAGGGGAAGAAAGATGCATTTGGAACAAGAAGGCGAGATTTCTGTGCCTATGCATACCTGCAGTTGTGGACCTATGTCCTTACATGTGAGAACAACAACCATAAATAAATAAAATTAAATTATTTGAATAAATAGGAGAGCTAAGCTCCAGAACTAGAGACAGACAGAGCTTATTTTCTGCACTCAGATGAGGCCATCAAATCACATAAACATATGATAATATGTGAAATGTACCTATCCTGTCCACAGAAGTCTCTGGCTGAATGAAACTGGTCAAAAAAGTACTCTGCTTCTTGCGTCTAGCTCTTCTAGAAGAGAACTTGAAATACAGAGTGTCCTTCCTTTTCATGTGGACCATAAAAAGTAGCTTGTCTCTTCTGGTAAAACTGAGGTTTATCAGCAGACACAATCTCACTTGGCCACGTCACTGAACACCATTTCACGGATTGTTACCTGTGCTGGAGCTCACAGCTCATGCCTGGTTTTACCATCAATCAACTTGCCTGTTTAGTAGTCTCCAAGCTGATCATATGCATAACAAAAGAGCCTGCCTGAGAGATGGAACCCTGCATTCCTCCCTACACACAGCCCTGTGTACTGAGAGCTGCAGCCTCAGCTAACAGAACATTTTGAGTTTGTGCTTCCTCTGTAGCTGTTTGCCGTGTGTGGATACTAAGTCTCAGACAGCACCACTGAAGCACCAAGCTATTGCTAAATGCAGTCTTGAAAAGGGCAAGGGGCATTTATAAACATTGCTACCTTGTTTTGGGTCTCTGAAAACATTTGCCCTCCGCATTACACCATGCAGTCACATGCTTGAACTTGGGCTACAGTAAATATGTACTTCAGTATGTCATTAATAAACTCTAGCACAGCCAATCTCTGGTGTAATTTTAATTGGAGAATCACACTGTCCCTGAAAAAGAGAAAAGGAGAGACTAGTCCCATTTTTTAAACAGACCTTTCTACTGTACTGCACTGCACCAAGGGAGAAGAAACAGTCTCATAATGACCAAATCCAAACAATTAGCTTTAGGCACATACTTAGATTAGCAAATTTTGACCCATTTCAAAGCGATCAGTAGGAATCATTTTTGTTCACAAGCCTCAAGTGAATAGCAAACCTCTAAGCTTGTATCATCAGTGGCACACATTTTTGTTGTGCCAGAAGTGTCAACCCTTCATCAACACCTCTCCTCCAGGAGGAAAGAGATAGGAAGCATATGTGAGTTAGTGGGCATGGTGGTATTTGGTCAAAGGTTGGACTTGATGATCTTGGAGGTTTTTTCTAACCATGGAAAAAGATTCTATAGTTCTGACACTCAAAATTTGTTTGCAGTTCAATAAACTGTTGCCTTCTGCCCACACCAGCCAGGAGGCACTGAGTTTTATGGAAAATGTTTTGTGCACAGCGTTTGCCTCCAAAGTTTCTCTGAATGTTTTTTGGTACAGCTCCACCAGTGGACCTCTGCAGACTGTGTTTTAGCTCAGTTTGTGAGGTGATATGCACCCCAAATTACCTAAACCACATGACTTGTTTTGGAGATAGCATGGAAAATCTTGACTTCAAAACAGTAGACTAGATACAGACATAAATGATGAACAGCTCTCCCACATAATAAGGATACTCATAGTACCTTAATCCTAAAATACATAGAAGAAAATGAAGCAACATCGTATTAATATATACAAACTGCCACTCAAGCATGTGAATATATTAATGTAATTATGACCTGCCAGCTCTTGTTCTGAGTATTTTAGTGTGGTGGGAAGTCTGTTGAAATCTTTGTGGAATGCAGATACATTCCAGTCATCCAAGTAGCTCCAGGACAGTCCAAGGGTTGTGATTTTAAATAAATTCATGTACTCCCTGAGTTTTAGAACTGAAGGATGTGTCTGACATCAGGATAATCTGAAATTTGGTTATGAAAAAGCTGACTCATCTGGCGTTACCAGAATGCTGTATTTCAACTATCTCTATTATGGATTTACAGTATTATCAAATTCAGACTCTTGAAGTCAGAGATAAAATTCACTCATGCCAACTATTTGCCAGAAGAGAGAGAGGCTGTTTTCTGCTGAGAAATGTGCCATGTATATTGATTTTGCATTCTGGATTGAAAGTTTTAGGCAGATGCTGGCTATCATTGGCTTCACTACAATTCTCAGAGCAATTATTATACACATGAAACTTCTCCAAAGGTGGGACCACCGTATTGTAGGTGATGCAGGACTTTTTTCCAGGGAATTACTACATCAAAGGAAAACATAAATTGTAATAATATTCTTCCATAGCCCTAAAATACATTAAATCTAAATAAATCTAAAAATATATGTAGTTAGAGAGAGAGAGGAACTGCATTTTATTAGTTTGGAGTTAGTTTTGATAATGTTTGCTTTGCAAAAGTAAGCTGGAATTCATGTTGAACATATTGTTTTCTCCCCACAGAGAAAAACAAAAGTTTTACTAGACATTCTAAATAAAAAATTGAGAAGTTTTGTTTCACATTTTGAAGCGACATGCTGTTTAGAAATGGATCCATCTTTGTTTTACAAGAGAGAAAAAAAATCTCTGAATGAAACTCTGCATTGTAGGGTTAAAAAAAATACCTAGTACATTCTCTCCAACAACGGTTTTACAACTTCCCGGTTTGTCTGTGATTGAAAATCAAACTGATCCTCCAAGTAAACTTTAGGGAGATGCAGTTTTTAAACGAAACCTGGAATTTGTTCTCAGGGACACATCTTTCCCGAGCACTGCAGCAGTGATGAATGCGTGGCACAGCAGCACGACAATGAACCTCTGACTGCACTCCTGGCAAGAGAGGAGAAGCTGTGGCACCCAATCCCCTGCAGGTGCCCTTTCAGTTGGAGAAAACAAGGCAATTGATGAGCTTAGGCTGCATGAATTGTAAATATGCTTCATCTCCACTGTTCTTCCAGCTTATTGATCCTCAGATGAGGAGAAGAGAATTGAGACCAAAAGAATTTATATTATTTTTATTTTCTGCTGAAACAAACACAAGAAATTCAATTGGCTGTGTGTTAATTTGTCATAGTGTTCATTAGATAAATAAATAGCACTGACATTAATCACCACATGGGACTGCAAAGCACTTGTCTGCTTCTGGAAGCTCCGATAGTCCTCTTTTGTATTGCTACTTTACTGTGAAACCATTTACAGGTTTAATTAGTGGGACTCCTGTCTACATCTCAATTTTTAAAAAGGCTATAATAGGCAATGCCTCCCCCCATAAACTGCTTTAAAAAATTATCTCTTACGTTTCCTGTCTAATAGACACAATAACGGAAGCCTGTAAAAACATGACAAAACTGCACACAAGGAAGACCCACCACAACAGAGCATACTGAACAGCTGCAAAACCTATAGAAGTCACATTGTTTCCTGCACTGAAGGTTTGGGCATCTGATCTTATTGAAGCCAGGACGATTTGGAACTGCTTATAGAGGAACTATTGACTGATGAGACCTTTATACGGAAAACCATTTTTCAGTTAAATTTTATGACTTCACAGCTATTAAACTGGAGAAATTTTAACACAGAAAATTTCCTTCGAGGTTTCTTTATGAAGTGAGGAAGCTAAGTTCCCCATTTCTTCACAGATTAGGCTCTGTTCTAAGAAGCTTTCTGATCTTTCATCTACTGGAAAAAACAAAAAGCATAGCCTGGGTTTATCAATGCAAGCCCCTCATCATGAATGAATCTCACCTACCTAGAAAGAGGAGGAAGAGTTGTCAGCAATTCTGTTGTTAAAGTTGTGATGGATTTTAGAGAAACCTGCTGGTGGTGACCAGAGTTTCTCTTCTGGGTGATAACTACATTATTAGGAAAGCCCTCCTTATTGGCCACGACATTTGCCATCAAGAAGTTTCCCTTTACCTCTGTGTCATTCCAATAGCAGCATAGAAGGAGCAAGTAATGACTGTCATGTCACCTGAAGTCTTGTCCTGCATGGCACTCAGTTGTTCAGAGGTGAAGGATCTTTCACCAGGCACAAAAAGGGGAGAAGACACGGCCCACCAGAACAGACTATCACATGTGTTCATGTGTTCTCTTGACTCACCCCACTGCTGAAGAAAGGTTACAATCTGTGGCAGGGCTCTCTTCAGTGGCTTGTTCCCAGGGGACAATCCAGCAGTTAAATCTGCACAATACCATGCACATAGTAGCATTCATTCAGCTTTTCTGATCCAGTCACACTCGACCTGGAGTACATGGAGGGCAAAGCAGATACCAAAATATGTAGACTTTGAAAGTACCCTTGTTACATTCCAAAGTCATATTAAAATCCACTGTAATCCTCCTTGCCAGGACCTTTTTGCCAGATCATCACTCATGGTCTTTATAGCCCATTCTTGTAAACCTGGAGAATTATGGTTCATCTCTTGTTAGATGTTAAATGCCATTTTAAAAATGCTGATATATGTCAGGACCCACCCAGGACACTATCTGATGAGAAACTGCAGTGTAAATTTTTATTATACTTTCAAAACATACCTGAATCGAGAACAAGACTATTATGCTTCTACAAGCATAAATATATTCTGAACTACCATGTTCCAATGCCACAGATTGCTTTTACTGGTGTCCTTCTTTCCTGGTACCAGAGGCTTTTGCCTGATTATATGACCTTTATGCTTTTCCCTGACTCAAGGAAACCTCATATCAATTAGAGTAAGTCAAGTTCAAAGCAGAGGACATGAGCCCAACAAAGTGAAAACCCTTTTCATAATATTTTAATATCCTAAAGCTTCACACTTTGTAAATTGTGTCACTGTAGGATTTATTCTCCCCATTTTTCCCAGTGTTTGGATTTGATAGCAAAAGCTAATTTTCTCAAAAGAAAAAAGCTGCATCTTGACAGGCAACAATTGCTCCCTATGTGGCAGTGCACTCCCACAAGTACAAATTGATGTCAGTGCACCACAGAGACTGCTGGGGGTAGGGGGAGAGCAGCCAGAAACACACCTCAAGATAAATGCCATTTATCTGTCATTCTGTTGTAAAGCAGCATGCAGAATCTTGTCTTGACAAGATTGCAGAGAAAAGGCAGGTCCTTTGGCACTCTTTTTTTTTTTTTGTGGATTTTTTTTTTCCAAATCATACACATATTTAGAGTAACATCATGGAAAATATTTTTAAAAGCCATGAGCTTACTTCCTTTTCCTGGCATTTGAAGTTTTGTTCTCTACCAGCAGAGTGCAAATCTCAGAGAAACCCACCTGCAATGCCCTGGCAGTGTGCTGTGTGGGGAAACTTCCCGAACAGTGCCATGTGGGGAGCAGTAGCAGCTACAGCATCTTGCCTGTACACTGCCAGATCTGCAGCTGCAGCTCATGTCAGTTTGAATTTCGGATGTGATGGGTACTGCCGCTGTTATTGTGCTTGATGTGTGGTCTAAAAGGGGAAAGGCACTTCCGTGGGGGACAGCAGCACAGTGCCACATGCTTCAAACAAGACAACTTAGGGCTGCTGTAGTGTCATCTCACTTTTGTGAACAGGGGGAAGCTGCTTTATTTGCATAATTTATTACTTCATTCTTTTCAGAATTTTATTTTAAGGTACTTTCTCTGTTTGTGTTGTGACAGCCTTTAAAAGGGAGTATGAGTTTTACAACTTAGCAGAGTGGCAGGAACATGAATTCTGCCACAAACGTAAGAGAGGTATATCGTCCCCACAGCTTACTATGAAATCAAAGGTATTATTACAGCAGCAGTGAAAAGATGAGTTCCAAAGATGAGCAGTCCAACACTTTCTTCAATGTTGTTATGTAGGGGCTCAACATATATTTGATAAGCAGATATTTTATCCAGCAATATTTCTTTAATCAGACTAAAATAATTGTTCACATTTCCAAAACCTTATGGCACAATACTGAAATTTTAAAAGAAATTACAGGAGAAAGGCAAATGTATAAGAATTTTAGCACTACTATGGCCAGGTGCATGAGAATATTTATTACTTTGTAACAGCTGAAAAGAACAGTGAATATGCAAGTTGTGTACATGAATAATACTGTGTCTACTTGGTAATAAAAACCAAACAGCATTGTAAATGACCTGACAGCCTCAGAGCACTCGTGTCACGCATGTGTGTCTGCGTGGGGAGATACAACATATGTTTCACACATACTTTATTTACATGGACGCTAAAACGTCTCATTCCCCCAAAAGTGGAAAAGGGCTTACATGGCCCTGAGGGTGCTTGGGCTTAGCCCAGTGTAACACTGACCTCCAAGCTTAGGCGTAGCTTTCCCTACATCAGTGCTATACGTGGTGCTGCTGGAACCATTAGGAACTCACCCCAGCAGGGTGAAAGCAGCTTACCAGTGCCTAGAGGAACTCTGCCTTCCCCCTGATTTATATTGCCACATTCAACAGAGAAAGTAGTTCCTGAAGGTGAAATTAGCTGAATTCCACTTTTGTGTATACAAGCTGTGCCTCTTTGGCCAGGTAACTGGCCAGCTAACTTGGTGACTGGTGGAATTAGGGGCAACACCTCGTCCCTAGAGGGGCTGACCTGATGTGTCACCTCACATCAGATTACATGGCACAGTTTCACATTGCTCAAGGGCAGGGTCAGCAGCACAGTCTTTGAGTACCAGGGACAAAGAGTAGTCCTGTAAGAAAGAGGACGAGGGATGTTCCACGCAGTTGCCATTCCCAGTGAGAGGCAGGCAACAATGCCCAGACCAGAAGGGAAGCAACTCAAATCCTTTAAGAGGCTGTAGGTTCTCTGCACTGCTTCCCTGGGGAGGGAATAAACATCCTACCACAGCAATTACGGTTCCATGAGAAGATGGTTGATGGAAAAGAATGAGAAGGCCAAATTCAGGAACAGCTTTAAAGCAGGAAATAGCCATCTCCAGCATAGACATGGATGCTCTAGCTGGATGTGCTACAGTTTAAAATAGGGTGTGAAAGTGCACTGAATAAGCAATTGTCACTTTCTTGCTGTGTTTGTGAGCATTCCAACCATATCAGACAGTTCTGGGTGGCCCTTCTTTTGCAGAAAAAGTAGAAAATTACTTCACAGTTAAATGGGACTAAGAATATGCCCACTGCTGCAATTACATGGTACCTGGGGAGCCAGAGGTTGTCTCTATAGAGTCATTAAGAAGCTGTTAAGAAAAGAGAACCTGTTGCTGACATTAAGCAGAGGTTTGTATCTAGATCATAGAATATATAAAGGTGTTATATACAAAAATTAAAACAAAATTTTGAAAATACATTGATTTTCGTTTTTACTGTGAAGCCTGTAACATTACAGAATGTTAAAAAAAAAAAAAGGTGAGATGGCTGAGAGTGTATCCTCAAAAAAGCAACATCTGAAATTTTCAAATAAGAAACAAGTATCTGTGATTGTTGCTCACAGGCATATGAATTCATTATACCAAGGAATGTTGTGTTGATGTAGCTGTGATACAAGGTACAAGGATAAAAGCAGACAGTGTTTGTCAGGAGAGGCAATATTTTTATTACATTAGAACCTGAAGGAGGACATACATGTCTGTAAGATTTCCTGTTTCATCCAAGTATGTCACTCAATCTAACAAAGGACTATCTTTCCTGAAAAATCTTGCTTTACTCTTATTAAAACATGAAGTTTACTTTCTTTTTGCCAGACTTGCTTATACTTAGGGAAAAAAAAAAAAACAAACCACCAACTTTAAAAGTTGTTTGTGTGCAACATTAATACTCTCTCTCAACAGGCAGGGGGGAGGAAGGGCAGCAAGGAGAGAAAATGTTCTGCTGTAACATCTTTTTCTCCTAACAAACCATCACAAGTAATTTACTAGCAATGGATTTTTTCTGGACTGAAACTGCTAGAAACAAACTAAAACAATAGGTTCAGAGTACAGCATGTTGTTCATGTGCTTGCCATATGCCTATGTTGCAAGCACAGCCAGATCCACACAGTTATTCAATATTGAAAGAATATTATTCAACTTTTACTGAAATTCTCTGTGATTTCATCAGTAAAATGGGTTTCTGTAATCCAGATGGGATCAGTGACACAGTTTAATAACAGAGGCAACTCTGGAAATTAAGGTGGTTATCAATATATGGGCCACCCACTCTGTGCCATTGATGGGAATCTGCCAAACAGAACAGGAAGAGAAACTGGCATCTACTGTGTATCAGCAGCGGAGATATGTTGTTACTTTATTTATTGATCTACTTATTGATTTATGATGTGGGTGGAGCTTTGGGAGAAGAAAGCTGCCTTTTAAAGCCTAGGTCTATAAAATCAGCATGTGAAGATAGTTAGGCAGTGTTCCGCAAACATTCGTCTCAGACAACAAGAGCTTCTGCTGGTTTGGTTTTTCTTTTGGTACAGAATTAATCCTTAAACATTCTTCCTTTCAAAACTATTCCTGTTCTGAAAAAAAAAAAGGCAGAGTGTGCTTTGTTTATCCATTCTGAGTAACTCACATTGGGTGCAAGTGGTTAAGTGTGATATACATATAACATCTTCAGAAGCTTTTTGTCATTGCAGTCTGGAGAACTTCCTTACAAAAATTTCTCAGGCTTTAATTAAAACTGTGGTATGTGGGCTGTACTACATTGTCTTGCAGGAAAACAGCCCCAGAAGAGTGACTGGAAGAAATACAGTAAAAACTCAGGTGCAGCAGGGGCCACATAACCTCCAACTCATTCCCATTATGTGACTGAAGTCATGTTTGCATCACACACCAAAATTGCAGAGAAGGAGAGAGAAGAAATGGGATTGGTGTTGGTTTTGCCCTTTGATGGGCACACATTTCAAGCCATGTAGCAGTGAGGAGTTTTAGAAAAAAGAGTGAGCTGCTAGAACAACTCCACAAGCCATCAGACTTGTGGAGAAGCAATGGGACAGTCGGAATGGGACAAAATTGAAATTTTAATAGATTTTCATTGCTTTTAAAACACAGGAGACAAAACCAAATCATTTGCCTGTTGCTGCTTTCTCAATTTCCCCTCTACAGAAACTCCCTCCACTTGCTTTTGTGCATTATGCATTTACCTCACAAGCTGATTTCCATCTTCACACCTACATTTTTTGATCTCCTAGGTCTTTGTTCTAGTCCCTCAACTGTGACACGTTCCTAATCTTTCAGTCTGCAGCTGTCATTCTTTGGTTGTCTCACTGGAGGTTATGTCCAGAACCCACACCTTGCAGCCATCTCTCCAAGCTTCTTTTGCCATCAGCATCATTTCTCCTGTAAATCTCCCATCCCTTTCCCATGACATCTCATCTCTAGGTTTCCTTCTTCTCCACTTCGTGCCTTCCTAACATGCATATCTTTATTTAGCAAAAGTCTTTCTTTCCCGGGGACCCAGATATTTTGCCTCTGTAAAATACACTAGAGAAGAGAGAAGCTAGGTAAAGAATGGCCCTTGATTGAAGTTACAAAGTATTCAGCTCTTGCTAGTAAAACAGGTTTCATTAATCTTCATCTTAAAGGGGCTTTAGTTTTCACAGATACTGGTCCCATCTAAGGACCAAAACAAATTAAAGAATTCAAGAAACCAGTTCACAGCATGACCTATCTATGTACTAGAGATCAGTGAAAGAACCAGACACAGACCAAGCTGCAGCAAGCCCTGGAGGAGCAGCCCACTGAGATGAGCTACTTCAGTTGTTTAAACTGAGTGGGACTCTTCACTCTAAAATATCAGGGAATCAGTACTTACTTGTTTAAAACAGATATTATGTGTTCACATGACTTGAAATGGCTAAATTTACAAGTTTTACTTGTCTCATAACTTTCACATAGGCTCAGAACTTCATTTACATCTTTAGAAAGTCAGCCCTGGAATCTACAATTCAAGGTGATTTAGATTTAAGAATGCTTTAAAAATGGTGAAGTCTGTGTGTGACTGTCTGGTTTTGCTGTTGAGGGTGGCATGAAGCCTGGCTCCATGGCCTTTCTGGCTCCTGACCGTGCCCAAAAAGCCTCCAGGCAACTTGCAGCTGCCAGTCTGCCAGGGATCTCCACTGTCTGGCTGCCAATGCTTAAATTCAGTTCTTTTTCCAGCCTTCTTTTATTTCTCCCACTCTTGCATGTACACTCCAGTTCCTCTGTCACTGTATGTGACGGAGAATACTATTCTGATGATATCTGAAATATTTCCATCCTGGTTGAAGTGAAATATTTCCTATAATCTTAAATCATCAGTGCTGCTCAGCACAGGCTGGAGAGTAAGGCGTGGAGTGGGTTAGAAAGGAGATGCAGGTGAAAATTCAAGATGGAATAGAAACGGGGCATAAATACTCAGTTACACTTTCTCACTAAACCTTATTGTTCAAAGCTGAGATAAAACCAAAGGCAGACAAACTATGAAAATTGAGTGACAGATTAAAGCAGCCTTACATGCTGTAAATGTTAGACAAATACAACAATCTGTATGTGTAACAAAAAGGGCAATATAACCTCCTTTGATCAGCGAGAAGATATATAACATTCTTCTGTGTTCTTCAAAGGCAAAAAGATGTTTTATTTACCTAATGTCACTTATATAATTGTTTTTTCTACCAGAGCAAGATCTAGATGTATTTCTGCTTGTGTGGAGCACAGTGAAAGATAAGAGCCCATAAAGCAGTCAGATGATCTGACTCCCAGCCATATGTTAGCCCGTGGGTAGGAACAGAGCAACACAGGGGATTTATACCAAAGTCTGCAAGCAGAGCAGACATAAACCAGAACCAGGTGTGCCCCATGGGCTGATCTCCTGTAGTGTTGATCCTTCTTCAATACTGTGTTGACATCAGTGGGCTTTTGGTGTGAGCATGCCCAGTCGGCTGTTTCGGAAGTTATTAATGTGGACGGCATGCTGTTGAGAGGTGTACAAAAGGCAGGACTTTCTGCTGGATTGTCAGACCTTCCAGCTAGGTGTGGAGCTGCAACATGCTGTGGTCTGTGTATGGCTGAGGTCAGAACAGAGATCACTGATGCCTTTATCTGAGTTTCACTGAGTTCTGTCTCAAGAAAAACACCCTCAAAATCAGCATTTGATTTTTATTTGATTTCTCCTTAAAAAAAAACCCATATAAACAAAAAACCCTCAGTATATTTCTTGGAGACAGTAGCTGAATGAGTGCACAAAGACTGCAATGCCATTAGAAGAAACAAAACGGGGAAAATAGTAGCCAAATCTGTCAGGATTTTATTTTGTGGTCATAGTGCCCCCCCGAGGTATCTGTTCAGATAGCTGCATGGCTCCCCATAATTTTAAAGCTTTCTTTATTTAAACAGCAGTGCACATAAAGCCTAAAGGTCTAATCTGTTCTCTCAGCCCTGAGTTGTTCTGCTTTTTGTACAGCTCGGTGTGCTCCTGAGCAGCCTCGGTTCCCGTAGGTTTTAGCACCACACGATGCCATTCTCCGCACACGAGCTGGCGCTGCACTGCTGACTGTGTTTTGGTTACACGCTCTCACAGCACCTCTCAGTGGTGAGGCCAACTCTTGGTTTGCTGCTTCCCAGGAGGCAGTTTCAGGCACCAGGCAATGCTTCTGCTTTCCAGTATGACAAAAGAAGGGTTTATGCCAGCAGCACAAAGGCATCCCTGTGTAACTCACCTCCCTCACCCTGCTCACATCACTCTGCCCTGCAGAGCACATCCTTGCTGTGCCTGTTCCAGGAGTGAGGCCAATCTACATCTCATTCCCAGACACTGGCTCAGTCGTCCTGGCCTACATAAGTGTTTAAAATCTGATGTTTTCATCTCTCAATTTCAATAATAGCACTTCAATGTTCAGTAAGAGGTATCAATTGGTCTGATTAACTCAGTCAGGTCACTTTCCTGCAAGAAATTTGTGCTGTTTAAAAAACCTATTAGGACTGGGTGTCTAAATAAGATGGATTACAATACTATACTTTTGCTTGAAACGCAATATCTAGTATCAGTAGTAGATGTCTGGTTTTATGCAGTTTCATTCTGTCTCAGTAGGGATTGAGCCAAAGCCACTGAGGTCACTGGAAATCTTTCTCCTTCCTACTTTCCATACTGACAGATCAGTACTTTCTAGAGCACACTTGTAGAAGTTAGCCTACCCTGGACAGGAAAATTCAAGCAACTATAATCCCAATGTAGGCTGCATCTATTTTCTTCTAGAAGCCATTTTAGGCTGTACAATCTGTAGGGAAAGGATTAAGCTTTCCAGCACTTGCAGTGTTATCATATTCTAAGCCATTAAACAGCAGTAATACTAACCAGCTGTCTCTATGTCTGCAATAAGTCTTTCCAAAAAAAAGTGGCCTCACATCTTAGTATGTCTGATGTGGGATAAATGTCCTTGTCTCCATGGACGGACACTTTGCCCCAGAGGTTTTAATAATCACAGGCCCCCCTACTGAGCCCTGCACCAGTCCTCAGCCCAGATCATTCTCCTTCTATTGCTCCAGCTCAGGCACTGGAGCCAGCCATCCTCCCCCCTCTCTCCCACCCCACACAGGCTTTATTCTACATCAGAACAGCTACTTTTGACTACTTCCTTTCCTTTGCCAAGTATTTTTGCAAAATACAATTTTATCATAGTTTCTTTCCACTATTTACTTCTATAGTAAATTCTAGGTCAATGTCTATTTGAAGACAGTGAAAAGAAATTTGATGTTTATTTAATTTTCACTGACCTAGTCACTGAAGGTATTTCCCCAGCATAAACTCACACTGTGCTCACAATATAACAAAGTCTTGCACCAGGAGGACCTCTTCCTAGGTCACAGCGTTTCAGCAATGTCTCTCATTGTATTGAAACAGGCCTTTAGTATCTTGAACAGTAGCTAGCACAATTGTTTGGCAGTACAGATTTTCCAAAAGGTTCCCTGGGAATGGCCAATAAATTTTTAATCTGTTCATAGGGAGTAACCATCCTAGCTGCCTCGATACTTCAGGGCAGTACAAACTGCAATAGGTCATCCTCCAGTAGATTTTATACTCTCCCCTTGAGCTAGCAAAGCTATCAAGATGGGACTTCAGTGTGTAAAGCTGTGTTTGACCTTGCTCCCCACTCATTCACTCCTTGACCATTCAACTCGGAAGTTTGCAGAGTAGCAGAGGAAAGAGAATGGGAGAGAGGAATGTAATAGCTCTCTTGGGCCAGCTTCCTTTTCTGTGCTTTTCTTCACCAGGCAAGTAGCCAGGAATGCTAACCAGCCTTTTTTTCATGTACCTTTCTTTTTGGCAACAACAACAAAAACCCACAACCAGCCAAACCCCAAAAAACTGTCATAACCAAACCAAACTGGAAAAAAAAAAACCCAAAACAGAAAACCCCAACCAAACTCACCAAAAACAAAACCCCAAGACATTGTGGAGAGGCAGAACTGTTTTACAGGTGGTCTCCTTTTCGGTCTCAATGCCTCCGTTTTTCATGACAGATGCCCAGATCCAGTTAGATTTGAAACATCAGAAAGTTTACATTGCTTTAGTTCAAAATATGCTTCATATAACATTTTAGTAACTCTTGGTTTTAATAATTTCTGAAAGGTTAAAATACACCAAAATAAATGTAGGAGACTTTGGTCAGAAGTGTATTTTGCCACCACTCTCTCAATTCGCTCAGTAAGCTGGACAGCAATTTCAATGTAGATCACACATACTGTTCTAAAACGGGGACCTAAATGTTTAAGTGTGGATGCTGGTATCCAGCTTTAATATCCACGACTGAAAACGTGGGACTTAGACAGCTCTCGTTGTCCTTCAGCTGTCCCAGGAGATGCAAGGGGATGTCAAGGGGCAGTTTACACCAGATGTCTGCCATGCTTCTGCTGCAACCACGGACAGTGACCGATGGTCTGCCTCACTTTGGAAAACTCTGGGTTGTAATGTTGAACTCTGCCTTTGCCTTCAGAAACCCGTATGTACCAGGATACACGCTACCATGGCTTAAAGACCATGCAGAAAGTCTGCAAGTAGGCTCTTAACCAAGAACACTCTTTAAAAAGAAAGGGGGCAGGAGGAGAGACAGCTCTTACTTTACATATGTTTTGATTAATTTGGGATTCTTGAAATGTCGTAATGCTGGAGAGATCAAAGGACAGAGCAGAATAGTCAAGAAACTATTTGAAGACTCTGTCTTTATTCCATGTTTTGGGAGGACTGACATTTCTGAAGTGCATACTGCAGTCACTGTCAAGGCCATCCCATCAGCTGCTCCCTGAGCAAGGCACTCCTTACTCATACAGCTCTTTCATGCAGCTACCACATTCTGGGATATCATAAATAAGTTTTTCAGGCAAGTTGCCATATCAAATTCTTTCTCTTGTGGGTGGTCCTTGAGAAAAGTAAAGCCCTGTCTGTATTACCAGTCTTGATAACAGACTGTTTACAACATCAGGATTCAATGGTTTAGATGTTTTCCCTTGCTGTAAATTACTTGTCTAGACAGATTGAAGCTCCAATCTTTGTGAAAGTAAGGCTTTGACTCAACGGCTTATGTAATCCACTGATTGAATAAAACATATTGTTGAAAGAAATCCTGCACTGCATAGTTCCTGTTTCCCTTAATCTAGTAGTCTTGCAGACTAACTGGAGTGATTTTTTTCTGGAGTGATTTTCTTCTTTGCCTGAGCATGTGACTAATGTAATAACCAAAATCTGTGTGAGTCAAAGATTTGCAGTTTGCATCCTACAGCTGTAAATTGTTTTAGCTTTACTCAAAAAAAAGTAATTTGGGGAACAAAACCCCAATGAAACAAGCACAAAAATAATCAAAAGTAAAAAAAATAAAACTAACCAACCAAACAAAAAACCCAAAAAAACCAAAACCAACCAACCAACCAAACCAAAACCAAACCAAATCAAAAACCAAAAAAACCCCACCCCACAACCCCAGAAAACAACAAAAAAACCCCACCAAACAAAAAGACCCAAAGAATCAACAAAACCCTCACTCAGCTCTATACTGGCCTGCACACTATACATTCAAAGCCCTTAGTGACTTGCACTGTTACACCTGAAAGGGGCCTCAAGGACAGAAAGATCTGACTTTCTCCAATTTTTTTGATTTTTGTGTGGCCCTTATTGATGACCAACTCCAAGGTAACTCAAGCCACCAACACTATGGCATCACACATGGGTGACTATGCACATGCATACACACCGGGAAAAGCAGGACAATGTAACCATTGTGAGCATGTAAAAGAAAGTGAGATCCTTTAAATATTTTGCTTTGTGCACTACACTGTATTTCTGACCCAATTTCTTTTTTCCACAGGTCCAGTACTCTTCCTTCTATCTCTCTTCTGCTCTGTCATTGCTCAGAAAAACAGTCTAGGTTTAGTTCCTTGCAGAAAAATCAGGAAACAAGCCCTTTTTGGGAACAACTGTAGCTACAGCACACTCTTGGAGGGCCTGCCGTGCTGTGCCTTTCACTTAATACTTTTGCAGTGCCATTAGTTGGGTGATTGTCTTACATCCCCAAACAAAATTGTGGCTCAACATCCCTGGCACCCAGTCCATAAGAAAGATAGCCATGGCCAAAGGCCTTCTTCCATGAAAGTGCCAGATCTGAGGGGAACTGGAACTGATGGTGGTCTTCCCAGTGGCCTGCCCCCATTGCAGCAGGAACCACATGGAGTTTTCAGGATTTTTTCTAGTGCATTACTCTGGTTGGGGCCAAAATTGGCATACTCTGTGCAAATGGTTGTTGAAGTAGCCTTAAGAAGTAGAAGATGGCCAGATGGAGTTCTTCTGGCTGAAGAGATCACTAAATTTCCCAGGATCCTGTCACTTGGGACCATTACTGGTCAGTGATAGAGTGAAAGGGATCAAGAGCATCCTCAGCAAAGTCTGTGGATTGCACCAAGCTGAGTGGCACAGTTGACACACTTGAAGGAAGGGAGCTTGACAGGCTCGGGGAGCAAATGTGAACCTCAAGAAGTGCAGCAAGGCCAAGTGCAGGGTCCTGTAACTAGGTTTGGCTGGCCAATTTCCTGTATCAGTACAGATTGAGAGATAAATTGATTGAGAACAGGACTGGGAGATACTAGAAGATAAAAAGAATTACATATGATCTGACAACGTGGGCTTGCATCCCAGACAGCCAGTCATACCCTGGGCAGCATCAAAAGAATCATGAACATGCACGATGAGGGAGGGGATTCTGTCCTCTCTTCTCATGAGAGCAGAGAAGCAGTGCACCCAGAGTGCTGCCTCCAGCTCTGGAGTTTCCAGCAGGAGAAAGACTTGGACCTCTTGGAGCAGGTCCTGAGAAAGGCCACAGCAATAGTCAGAGGGCTGGAGCATGTCTCCTAAGAAGACAGGCTGAGAGAGTTGGGGTTTTTCAGTCTGGAAAAAAAAAGGCTTCAGGGAAACCTCACTGCATTCCTTCCAATATATAAAGGAGTCTAATAAGAGAGAGACTTTGTATCAGTGTCCGTAGTGCCAGGAAAAAGGGCATTGGTTTTAAACTGAAAGAGGGTAACTAATGTTGTATATAAGGAATAGTTTCTTCACTGTGGGGTTGGTGAAACAGTGGAACAGGTTGCCCAGAAAAGAGGTGGATGTTCCAACCCTGAAAGTTGAGGCCCAGCTGGATGGGGTCCCGAGCAATCTATTCTAGTTGAAGGTGCCTCTGCCCATAGCAGAGATGTTGAAGTAGATGATCTTTGAAGTTTTTTCCCAGTTGAAACTATTATGTAACTCCATGATTCAGTGACCCTGGGAAAAGGAGGCATAACCCTCCATTAAGGTATGGATGGCAGCTTTTCATCAGACTCCCACGTGGAGTCATGATATAATCACATAAGCAAATCACAGCAAAGTTTGGTTCTTTGGCTCTAGGTGGATAGCCATTATTTGTGTTACTTAATTTGAAGATATTTGAATTTCTGAGCCATGGGTCTCCTTAGAAGGCACAGGCTCCTTGGAGCATGGGGCTGAGGAGAGGTGAACAAGCCCCTGCAGGGCTACAGGCTGCAGACAGAGCGGCCGGGCAGAGGCCAGGCAGAAAGGGGCCTGCGGGTACTGTAGTCAACAGCCAACTGGACACCAGCCAGCAGCGAGCCCAGCTGGCCAAGAAGGCCAATGGCACCCTGGCTGGTATCAGGAATAGTGTGGCCCACAGGACCAGGGAAGTGATTCTTCCCCTGTACTCGGCACCGGTGAGGCCGTACCTTGAGCACTGTGTCCAGTTCTGGGCCCCTCAGTTTAGGAAGGATGGTGAGATGTTCGAATGCGTCCAGAGAAGGGCAACAAGACTGCTGAAGGGCTTGGAACACAAGCTCTATGAAGAACGGCTGAGGGAGCTGGGGTTGTTTAGCCTGGAAAAAAAGGAGGCTCGGGGGGACCTTGTCACTCTCTACAACTGCCAGAAAGGAGGCTGCAGTCAGGTGGGGGTCGGTCTCTTCTCCCAGGCAACCAGCGACAGATTGAGGACACAGTCTTAAGCTGCATCAGGGAAAGTTGCGGTCAGACATCAGAAAAAAATTCTTCACTGAAAGAGTGATTGGGCACTGGAATCGTCTGCCCAGGGACGTGGTGAAGTCCCTGGACATGTTTAGAAAAGACTGGACATGGCACTCGGTGCCATGGTTTAGTTGATTAGGAGGTGTTAGGTCATAGGTTGGATTAGATGATCTTAAAGATCTTTTCCAACCTAGCTCATTCTGTGATTCTGTGATTCTGTGAAAAGTGTTTGTCTTGAGGCGATCCTTCTTCCTCTGAGTGGCTTGGGGCAGGTTCTTCACCTCTCTGCACCTCTTCTTCCCATTCCTAAACAGGGGTAATACTGAATCCTTCCACAAAGGGCCACTGCTCCAGTGTGCAGGCAGTTGTGTGGTTATTAGCAATGTTTTATCACAAAAGAAATCCCATCCTATAGGTTCTGTGGGAAAAGCAGAAGGCTTGATTTGCTGGTCTGCTCCTCCACCTTCTCCCTAGGTAGGGAGTTCTGGGAAGAACTGCCATTTTCCCTTCTGTTTCCATTTCCCCATCAACCGGGTCCAAGTTTAGCAGCAAGAGCAGATAATGTAATTTTTGAGTTGTTTGCTCAGCGCTCAGGGAGAACACGTGGCCTACAAAATGAAGAGGAAGGTATGATTGCTTCTCCTTCAAGCTTATACACTGGTGGCTAATCCACTCAGTAGCTTCTCTGAAAAGCCAGTGGAAGAGAAACCTCTTTTTGCAGACTCAGGTTAATTTATCATTAGAGAGAGCACTTCTAATTTATAATTAGAAGATTGGAAGACAGAAAGATCCAGCCTAATATTGTGCAAATAGAATCACAGAATCCTAGAATCCTAGAATATGCTGAGTTGGACAGGACTGATGAGAATTATTGAGTCCAACTCCTGGCCCTACACAGAACACTCCATGAATCACACCATGTGCTTGAGCCAAAAGGTCAAACATGGATGCTTTACAGACTGACCATGCAGGAATAGCAAGTAATAGTACCCTTCTGTTCATCAAGAGAAACAAATCATCTCCAAGCTGATTGCTGAACTCAACAGCCTGCAAAGACCCATGCAGAATTCACAACCATAAACCAGTGTGAGACAAGAAATATGGATTTGTCATTTGTCAGAGATAACTGGACTTGCAGGCCTTGGAAACCAAGTCTCTTACTCACTAACCTCTGCCTGTGCCAGTGTTACTAGGTTCCCTGTATGTCAGACAAGTATTCGTTTCCAGTGAGAAACAATTGTCATTGTAGGAAGGGTGAAAGCATGTTCTTTAACATGAGTTAGGTAATTCGTGAAAATCAGAGAGAAAATAAGGGGATTTGTAGCTATATTGTTGGGATCGTGATGAGCTGCAGGCAAGGAAGTCTGCAGGTTTGTTGCTGCTGTGACCAAATCCCAAAGTGACCCCCACTGACTCAAGCAGAGTAGGAGCAGTCACTGCTCTGTAGGAGTTGCTTCACCCTGCAGGGACTGGTAACACGTGTAAATCAAACATGCAAAGAGCTGCCTGTGGACAAGGCCTCAGTATGTGTTTGGAGTGGATGAACTGGGAAAGAGACATGCTGCATTTCATGCTGTATCTGAGGACGCATTGATTGAGCATATACATACATGGAGAAACAGGCACTTCTAATGACAAACACAAACCCTACATTCCACACTTGGGCCTCCTATTCAATGCGTATTTCCCCCAGGACCCTCAACAGCTTTTGGTGTACATGTAGTATGTAACATATTTGTATTCTGTATTTATTTGCTGCACAGCTGTACAAATACCACACTTAGAAGAATATAGGTTAATCACTTGAAAACATAGTCTTTATGGAGTGATGAACAAACCGTTTCTATTCCTTGCTTTTCAAACCAGCCGTGCTGAAATGTCCAGCACAGATGTCTCATTTTTATTTCCAGATGTTTTCTACATCGGGTGATAATATTCAAGTAGTAGTTTTACTTCCAATTCTGACATGAAAGACTGTTAGTGTAGCAGCAGCTTCATTGAGTTCAATGGCAGAACCAACTCATAGGAGCCCACATGAGTAAAGTGAGTTTTATTACTGCTTGCAGATCTGGGTCAAATCTTATTATACTGCAGGAAAGATAAATATAATTTTATGTATTGCAATTTTCATTATTTCAGTTCAGAGATCTCAGCTCAATCCTTAGTTGTTCTTTTGAGATTTATAACAACAAATACAGGAGACATGTGCAGAAAGCTGGGACGTAAATGCTGCTCTAAGTCTGTGGTGAGCTGTCCATTGATGTCATTAGCTTCAATGCAGCAGACAGGAATTTTTGGAGCCACCAGGATATATATTGTGATTTCTCTTGCGTCTGTGTGGCAAACATTACCGAGACTCTCCCTCACATTTGGCAAAAAAAAAATCTCAATAATTTATTAATAGGATCCTTGCTATCTTCAGGACTGACTAGGAGTTAAAGGCAATTATGAAGGGCATTGGCCAGATGCACTGACAGGCATGGGGCCTTTCTAGCAAGCCTGTGAGTGTTTCTCAGTAGAGAAATTGCTTCCTAATACCCAGACCAGAAAGAAGAGGTAAGCACCTCCCTCTCCAGATCCCCTGCTCAGGAAGCTGTGCAGAGCAACGAGGTCACCCCTCAGCTCCTTCTCTCCAAGCAAGACAAACCCAGAGCCCTCAGCCGCTCCTCACAGGATGTGCCTTCCAGCCCTGCCACCAGCTCTGCTGTCCTCCTCCGGACCCTTCAAGGACCTGCCCGTCCTTCTCAAGCTGCGGGGCCCTGCACAGCACACAGGGCTCGGGGTGAGGCCGCACCACGGCTGAATCCAGCGGGATGATCCCGGTCACAGCTGGTGCTGCTGTGTCCGATGCAGCGGGGATGGGGTTTGCCCTCCTGGCTGCCCGGGCACGCACTGCTGCTCACACTGAGCTGCTGCCCACCAGCACCCCCGGATCCCTTCCTGCAGGGCTGCTCTCCACACACCCCTCTCCCAGCTTGTACTTGTGCCCAGCTTTACTGCGTCCCAGGGGCAGAACCTCTGTTTGTTCTTGTTAAATCTCATGCCACTGATAATTACCCGGTGCACCAATCTATTCCAGGTCCCTCTGTAAGGCTCTTGTCCATCGAGAGAGTCAGCAGCACCTCTCAGTTTGGTGTTGGCAGCACACTTGCTAATGGTGCATTCAAGTCCTGCATCCCGATTGTTGATAAACTTGTTGAACAGAACTGGTCCTAAAATGAAGCCCTGAGGAATAACACTGGTGACTACTCACCAGGAAGATGTAGCCCCACACACTACAACCCCTGAAGTTCTGATGTTCAGCCAGTTCTTCATCCAGCACACTGTGCACCTGATCATCAGAACTGCTTGTCCAGAAGGACACTGTGAGGGACAATATCAAAATTCTTACTAAAATCTTACTAAATATTACTAAAATCAAGAAAAGCCACAGCTACCACCTTCCCTTCATTCACTAGGCAAGCAACCTTACTGTAGAAGGGTATCAAATTAATTAGGCAGGACTCTCTTATTTGTGGAATGATTGCCACAATGACTGCCTGGTGATTGCATTGTCCTTGAAATACCTTTTAATAGCACCCAGTTTGATTTCACAGGCATCCAGTTAAAACAGTTGTCTTCTGGATTAATTCAGCAGTGTAGAATTACTGTGTATCCTTTTCCTATGTTGCTGCCTCTTACATCCCATATAGGATATTGCAGAGCCATTAACAGGCTCTGGAGAGAAATACACTTTTTTATCATCACGGACTTCCCAAAATCCAGTGTGTACTTCACATTCTGACAGATGTCTTTTTTTTTCTTGCAAATTTCCTTGACTTTTCCAAAAAAACCAAAGACACAAAACACCCACTGAAAGCAAGAAAATACACAGTGAACAAGTTGGAAATAAAGCAAATTATTGTTTTATTCATAAACATCAAACAAGCATAATTATTTGTGACCCCCAAGAGTATGTTAAAATAGTAATATAAATTTGTTAGAGCCTATATAAGGCTCACAAAACTCACTGGAATAGCTCTAGCAAATTTTATACTCTTTGGGAAGGGACAGGAATTAATTTACCTAAAGATTCATTGGATCAAGTCACATCACTTGATATGTCACTCAAATGGATCTATGGCTCAAACTCATTTGAATCACACATAGAGGGACTCTGTAAAGCGCACCTTGCTGGCGTTTCCCATAGCACATCTTCTGACAACAATGACTCCGTTAGGGGTTTATGCACCTCTGTCTCAGACAGTAAATGCATGCAGGACTGCTTCTGGTAGTCTGTCTCTGTGGAATACCATAAAGGAACAAACTGCAGGACACAGGCCTTCAGAATAACCACGCAAAAATGATGCAAAGGCAAAGGGTTATAGAAAACTCCAGAAAGAGATTAGCTGAGTGTTCAGATAGGCCATAGCCTTAAATGCAAAAGCTTTTACTTCAGGCTTTCAGTAACTACATTTCTCTCAGAAGAAAATGTTAATTCCTCTGTTTTCAGCAAATCTGTTCCCTTCCTTATACTTGCATTTAATGCTCACCACTAACAGCTGCCGTGTATAAATATTTATGCTATTTTGTTAGCATGGTATCCAAGGAAATGATGTTTCTGTGATAGTACATTCTGGTTTTATGTCCTTCCTCTCCCCCACTAATAACTTTTGAAATTGCTGGCCAATTTTTGTGAAGGAGTAGAGGTCTTGGAAAAATCCTTAAAAGGGTCATGAAAAGAGATGGAGAGGGGATAAGGACTAAACAGACATCAAATGGAGCTCAGCTCAAGGCTCATAAGCAGAGAAAACTATCCTGTGCTTTTACCATACACTTTACTTGTGTATTCCTCTCTTCAGATTTTACTGGTGCCATATTAGCTTTAACAACCCATTCTCTCTTTCTCATTTCATGTCCAAGGTCTATGAAAACAGTGAAAAGAACAGGCTGAGCCCAAACAGAGTTGGCTGAAGTCTTTGGAACTCGTTTACATACAACAAAATTCAATCAGAATTTCATGAGCTAAATATCCAAAAATGTCATCTCCAAAGGCAACATACTTCAATGGTTCAGTAACAAACTCTTCTGCTGTCTTTGTAATAACACCGGGGTTTTGGTACATGGTCATTGGAGCAGAAACACCATAAGGAATCACTACCTAAAATAATAAATAATAATAATAACAACAGTGTAATGCCATCTAATACTTACATAAGGCACTCCACAGAATCCCACAGCATCTGACACATTTTAACAGATATTTGCAACGGATTAGGGCAGTATGTGGAATAAGTGATAGTACTATGGTGAAATAAGGAAAAAGCTGCATAGAGGGAGGAGACAGAACTTCGGCAGAGGCACCCAGCTGTTCATTGAGGACAGTTACATGATACATATTTAGGCATCTCAAATATTCTTGAAGAATTTGTTAAAATGAAGGCTAATAGGGAAAGACAGAGCACTACCTGTAGGTTAATTACCTTTACCTAATACTCTGCTTGTAGTAGTTATAAAAGTGCTTATAAAAGCCTAGAATATAACCAAATCAAACAAAACAAACCACAAACCATAAGTACTTTCACTAAATCGTTACAAACAAACTAACCAAAACAAAAGCCAAAACAAAAGAAACCCCAAAGTTAAAAGATACCTAAGAATGAACAAAGACAACAAGATAACGTAATACTAACAACGTACCATATCATTCTGAAATAATGTTAAGTAAACATTTTTAAGGATCTGAAACTGTCTGGTTTGAATGTAGTTAAAATCTTGAGTGCTGAGAAATCTATGTTAAAAAGAGGAAAAGGAATTAGAACACTAGTCTTTCTTACCAACAATAGCTTTTTAAAAAACCAATCTTAACTTCAGCTATGTTCAAGCAAATATTGTTAGAATTTTTCATTTGAAGGAAACCTGAGCTGATGAAGTTGCTTACAGACTTTTACTCAAAATAATTAATTCCTCAGTTTTGTAAGTTCCAGGATTCAAACTCAGAGCAAAAATTTAAGGTGAAATCTATGAACTCAAGCAACTCACCACCCACTTACCAGAAATTTTATTCTTGGTTCTGTAAGCAAAACCTAGTACTTTTGTGCATCTACATGTTAAGTAAACTAGCCAAGTGAGCCTAGTAAAATTCATCACTTCCCAGAATGAGGACAGATTGTGAGCATTGGTTTAATACTATTTAACCAAAGGCACAAGTATTCCAGGGGTCAGACATACCCTGAGCTGGATTTCATTTACATAGTTTTACTGATTATTAGTTCTCAGCTAGTGCTAGTGCTAATTTACATTACTTTACTACTTTAGTGGTGCAAGACTATTTATATACTCATCATTTGGTATCCTGATACAATAGTTTGGTAAACACTTAATGGGGATTTTTCCATAAAGCAATGTGAGAGATTTACCTTAGTAGCTGAGTACATTGTGTATAATGGACAAGGCAAAGGACTCAGACCAGAGGACAGATTCAGAATTAGACCTTTCTGTCTGAAATTTAGTTTGAACAGTTACATTCAGTTTACACTTTACAGGAGTACAGTAAAGGGCTACATGATTGGAAAACACTTTTTCCCCCAGAAGACATAGCTCTCCTATTATACTTTTAATTACACTTTCAAAAGACACCTTTTTTACAGATTAGCTTGGTCTAAACCAACTAGGAATAATGTTGTAAGTGAAATTTAAATGCTGGCTGCAACACAACCATGTACTGGCCTCTAAAATGCAGTATTTAACAGTGTTTTCTAGGAAATTCATCTGAAGATCCTAACTTCTAGTTTAAGGATCCCATGTCTAAAATATACACAGTATTAAAAGGAGGACAGGGATCCTTAATTGCATAGATGAATTAGTATCTCTGATTAGTAATATGGGTATTTCCAGAGCTTGAAAAGCATTATTCCAAGCCCAGCTACCACTCTTAGAAGAATAAGACAATACATTCAAATGCTCTTTCTTGCCTGATTAGGCCCATCACATCCCATTTTATTTCTGCCACACGTTTTTAACTGACACAGATATATAGTTTATGTTTTCTGCCTTGTTCTACAATTGACTGATAATTTGTGGGAGCTCCTATACGTATACTCATACAGCACTAACAACAGTAGAAGAAATCTTACTGACTGATAGACTGTGAAGTCCAGAAGTTAATAATTAAAAAGCATAGCTACCATTAAAGACACTGAAGGTAGAAGCTCAAAGCAATTCAAAGTTATAGAAAAAATACCTTGGTTGCTTCTTTTCAAAATTATTTTTGTCATCTTTAAGACAAGTATTTCAAGAATTGTTTCCATTCCCCATTTTCCTGATAGCATTTTTCAACTGATTTTATTTTAATAATGAGTTTTTCCACTTGATCAAGCCATACATACACAACTGAAATAGCTAAAATATGGCACATTCAACATTTTGGAATATATTTTAGAAATGCTAGTGGCCTGAAAAATCATCTGACTTGTCAAAAAAATCCAAACTTTAGCCTTCTAAGCAGTGAGAGTCTTAGGTTTATCCAAAGCTTTTCAACACTTTCTGAATTTCATCATTCTTCAATATGGAATCATAACTGCAAGGAGAAAGTCAGCTCCACCATGGTCTTTTTGCATTTTCACTTTTGCCTACAGCTGGATCAGAAATTACAGAAAATCATGAAGAGATGTCATTTTTTTCTGCTACCGGAAAGAGCTTTAGGATCTTTTTTGATGCTAATTATTTTATTATTTTTTCATTCTTATTTTAGCAAGAGACTTAATCGTGTATGCGATTTTTAAAGTGGAATTAAATGTAATTTTTTAGGTCAGAAATCTGCTTTTCTTTGTGCATTTTAACAGTGTTATTTATAGTAAGCCTAAGTATGAAGGAGAAGTTGTACTTACACTATGAATCATCTCAGGACAGGAGTGTGACCTAACTCGCACAGGGCAGTAGTGAAAAATAGTGCAGATTAATTGTGCAGTTTAATTGAATACTTGTTATTTCCTGGGTTTTTTTTCAGTAGTGTCATTGTGCTCAGGAGGATAGTTGGAGTGGTGTGGGGTTCACAAAACACGACAACGCAGGTCAGTCACATCAGCTTGGGTGAAGAGGAATTTCCAAATAAAGTGCAAAACATGGGGAAAGGTCCTTCTTTTGCGGTCCTGGAAATCCCACTGACATCTGTGGGAGCCAGGATACCTGGACCTCAGGCATTACACTGCAAGAAATGGTGAACAGGATCTTAGCAGGAATCTGGACAGGGAGGAGAAAGGAAAACCCCAAAAGATTTAAAGATTATTTGGACCTAACCATGAGGAATGCTGGTTAGGAGAATGCTTTCTTCTTTGTAATTTTGAGGAAAGTGAATATTTGTGAAAGACGGAAAAGGATGTAATTGCAGCAGTGGGGAAAGGAATCCCCAGGCTCCACAAAAACAAAGGAGGTTGATTCTGAGGTATTTGTAAGGGGGGAAATGATAAAAAAAAAAGAACTTTTGCGTCCACAGTGAGTGGGGACAACATGGCATATATTTATTTATGGCATTCAGATATTGCAGATATTTCTGTTCTTTTGGCATATAAATAGAATAAATCATAGGAGCAGAAATGTCATGAAGCTACCTACAGAATTTGCTTCAATTGATTGCTATTACATGATTTATTATCTTAAGTCATTAAGCAAGAGTACAAATTTGGGATGTAAATTTTGCTAGCCAGAGAAAGACAAACATCTGCTGTTAATTTTCATGTCAATTTTAGAAAGACATGAAAGGCATGAAAACCAAGGTTGAGATCTTCTGCTCATGTTCATGTTAACATGCTGCTTGCAAACAGCAGAGCAATACAAATCTTAATCAGAGTTGAAAAGCATGAAATACTAAATGTTCTTGGAAGGGTAGTAGCCAACCAAAATTAGCACCAAGGGGTAACAATACAGAATTGAGAGACAGTTCCTGGAGTTTCTGTCCTACATTGAAACAAAAACATTTTGGCAGAAGAGAATTATGACAAAAAAATGCAAGTAACAATGCTAAAATTCAAACTGCAGATGTACGTGTGTTGAAAACTTTAATTCTGAAGTGAATCTCCCTGTATATATGACAAAAATTATTTGCAAAATGCTACAGCTGTTTCAGCTGTAGTGCAAGGATGTGTTTCAACTAAGAAATTGTGTAAAAAAGTTTCCAGTCAGCTCTGATCGAAATACTTCACAGTCAAAAAAAACAGGTGGGTTCCTTAAATTAACACTGACATTCCTGCTGAAAATCACTATCTGCTGATGAATTAAATGAAAATACACAGAAAAGCTTGTTGATCACTCTAAAGTGGTACTGATTTTTTTCCAATGAAATACATTACAGACCCAGTATAGATGGGAATGTGTCACATACCTACCTGTAACAGAAATAATGTTGCAGTTGACAAAGTCCTGCAGGAAGCAACAAAACCGTAAATTCATCCTTAAGTCAGAGTTTGAGGGAAGCAGACTGCCTGAGGCTCTCTGATTTGGAAGAGATTACATAAAAACTGAATGAATCCTGAGAGAGGTGCTAGCAAGAAACAAACTTAAAAATTCCAGGTTTTTCATTGCAAGTGATATAGGAGTAAATAACTATTAGGCAATGGAGAACTTGATCACATCCTTAATCCTGTCATCCTATTCAACCTGTGTAAACTAATTCCCCACACAAAGTAAACTGTGTTTAAATGAGATTTCTTTTTTCTTTCTTTTTTTTTTTTTTCTTAATTTGGTTGGTTTGTTTGTTTATTCCACATACTTAAGCAATGGTGTTCCAAAAAAAGTAAGTTTTAATAATACTAACAAGAACCCAATATTTTCAGCTGTGGCTGTGAATAGACTGGACCCCATTACACTACAAGCCAGCAGGGAGTCAGGGGGTCTGCTAATCCCTGCTACAACCAGGCCAGCTGTGCTCTCCCCTCTATCACTGGATGCTTCCTGCAGTTTAGCTGAAATCTACCATTCTTTTTCTCTTTCAAGCTCTTCCAAGCATTAAAACCAAATCAAAATATGCTTCTTCAGGCCCAGTTCGTTTCCAACCCAACTGAACTTGATTGTAGCAGGGGCAAAATCTGTGCCTTGTTCAATGAATTGCAGTTCCTCATTGTTGTATTAGATGTTGAAATCCATGGAATAATCCTACCTCTTCTGTGTCTGACCCATTAAGGAAACGGCATAGAAGTGGATTATGAAGCATTCCAACATTGTTAACTAGTCAGGGAAAATACAATGTTAAGAACCAAATCTAGACAAAGTGCATAGTTCATCTAGTTAAACAAATTGCTTCTCCTCAAGACCCTGAAGACTTTGAGCTGCATGTCAGGAGAAACATGATTTAACATCAAGTCTTGTTCTCACTCAAGTCACCAACACTGATGAGTGCTGAGTCTGGAGAACAGAAAAACACACTATTGCTAAAGTTGTTTGTGTTTTGTTGCTGTTGTTTCATTTGTTTCATTGTTAAAAGGATAATTTCCTTTAAAAATAACAAAACCTTCCAAAACCCCATCATTTCTCTGTTGCTTCATGAATCATACCAGACAATGAGCCACAGGCTCATTGTGTGCACTTGGTTTTAAGCATTGGCTAATAAGTCGTTATGACACATCATTTATACAATGGCCTGTTTAATACACTGCAGCCATAAAATACTCGTCAATTAACAGACCTTAATGACTGACCCAAAACACCAACATCCAAGTCTTTCAGATGTTTTTCAATGTTCTCGTGCACTGAATTTTTAGCAAAATCAGTTTGTATAATCTTCACCTTTTGATCTGTGGCCAGCTCTGTAACTAAAAAAAACCCTCAAAACCAAAGACAAACCAGCCAAGAAAACCTGTTTGTATCTACCAAGAAAGAGGGAGAGCTGTAATAAGTAATGAGAGGAATAACCAGGTGTCTTGTTTAGTAATGTCCACTGTACAGTAAGCAATTGTTTCAACTTTCTTACTCTAAGAAATACTACAGCACAAGCATAACACTCTCAGTCTACCTGGTTGTTTTCAGGGAAATGGCCTGGCAAATATAGTATGAATTTATGCCCTGAAATCAATGGAATTTTTCTTATAAAATCTAAACAGCACTTAGTCCTTCAGTAAGGTAAAACAAAACAAATTCAGAAATAAGCCGCACAGGACTTCTTTTCCTGGTTATCATAATATTTATAGATGAACACTCTCAGCATACATTAGACAAATGTATGTGGATGCCAGATCCTGTATGTAAGCACAGCTTTGCAGAATGGTTTAAAAGAATTTTGATGGATAAGATGAGCATTTTAACACGTGGAACTTATCTTTTTACACAGGAGGAGGGGTAAACAAGGCTGGATTTGATGTAGCATTTTCTGCATTATTTTCAAAAAATTCCTTGCCTGTTTTGACATTTGCACTTCCATAGACTGAACCTTCTTCAGGATTTTGCAGCACTAAACGCATTTTAGGGAGGCTATAGCTTAAATTTTACAAGGTCAATTAGAAGGGAAAGGGAAATGTGTGTGATTTTTCCAATGTCATTGCTCTGCAGGAGTGGAGCCCAGCTGTACATTGCCATTTTTCTCAGCAGTTGATTTATTGCTGTTCATATTTTCAATGAAGTTTCATGAGGAAAAGAAGTAAAAACTCTTATTTACTCATTTTTAAAGGCAAGGTTCCCCTTCTAAAGGGGCCCAGTAAGGTCTCCTCTAACTAGATGTTCACATTGTAAATTTTTGCTACTAAACCTGCTTTCAAGTTTTATGGGCAACCTGAAATCCAGATGAAGTTTGCTAAAAAAGTGACAGGCAAAGCTTGGAAATGTCAATAGAATATTGGATTGCAGGCTCTCTGCAAGTGGCAGGAATTCAGGTGCACGCACATGGCAAAAAGTGCATATGGCTTTCGGGAAAATGTCTCTGCTGGTTTGGATTCTGATTTTATCATACAGAAGATGGAGCACATTGCCTTGAATAGGAATGAGACTTGCTGAATTATTACCCAGAAATTTTGTCTCATCCCTTGGTTCTCGTTCAGTAAGAAGAGGCCTTGTGCCAGCTCCCAGAGGAGAGCAAGGATGGCTTTGCGTCCAGCAGGACAATTTGCAACAAACCAGAACCTCTGTTGGAGGATGAGATAAAGTTGTTCTCTTCCAGTTGTTCCTCTTTGCCCCTTAAAGCTCATTGCAGACTGCAAGTCCTGACCATCTTACACTACTCAAGTAATGCAGTTTGAGGAAGCAGCAAGCACTCTGACTGCAGGTCTGAGATGTGGGTTGCATCTTGTGTGCAGTTTTAGAGGACATCTGTCTCCATGACAGAAGAAAGGAGGAAGGCGTGCCCTTTGTCTTGCCCTCTTTCTAAGCTGCAGTTCTGTGTATGAAAGGGACAAAACATCCTTTGAACCTTCAACCTATAAAAGCAACTCTAGTGGCAAATGACCCTGTCATGGTCCCAGGCTGAGCGAATGGTGAAACTATAAATAAAAGGACATTGTGAGTGTAAATGCAGTGAGTGGGAAAGAACAGAGCAACAGCTGGAACAGACACCTACAGTGACCTTCTGATTGAAGAGTTCAATAAACAAAATGAGATGGTCTTAAAAAGTGTAGTGGTGTTGTGGCCGTCTTTCTTGCGGGCAATCAGAAGGGCAGCCAAACCTAGAGCAACATAAAAATGAGGATCAAACAAGCCATTTGGACTTTCTCTGCAACTCCTTGTCTTGCAGAACTGTACGGCTGCAACCAGCACTGTCAGCCAACAAACAAGAACTCCAGATGGCTTTCCTCTGTCTCTTTTATGAATAAACCAATATATTAAAAACCAATAAAACTCTCATGCTGACAAATGAATTATCCAGGGATAGCTCTTCAGAAAATTATAACAATTCTGCAAAGGAGAGAGCCAAAAACCAATTTCCAATGTTTCTTACGTCTCTCCCTCTCTGTGACAAAGATTTACGATTGTCTTTGAAGAAACAAGCCATTACATCTCTGTTTAAAGTTCTAAGTGTGCCAGAAGCAAAAAGCCTAGCTTTTCAAACAGCAGGACAGGTTATTGTCTTTTTTTTTTCTTTTTTTTTTTAATGAAGGAGTAAAAGCTAATTCAAGGAAAATTAAAAGTGGAACCAAGTTGGTTAATTCAATATGTTATAATATGTATTGCTAAGGGTGATACATCTAACTCCTGACCTCAGGCCACTTGGGAGTCTACTTGTCAGATAGGATAATGTGCTGCTTTTTGAAATTTACGAAAAAGATAATAAATCAGAATGAAGCATGAAGCTGTTTAGGATGTACAGAATTCCAGAATCACTCCCCTTCTAATTGGAGAGTTTAGAGAGTTATGAAAATGTTCTGAAAACCAAGGCAGCAGAATGAATGCCCAAGTGGCACGAGAACTGATCTTTGTAGAAAGGCCCTTTTGAAGTACTAAAGCAACATCTGAGTATGAAGAGGGAAGCACTCAGTGTAACATGGTGATCAGATTCTGTGGAAATTTGCAGATAAGAGAGCAAATTGAGGAGTTTACCTTAAGGGATCAGCAAGACAACAGACATCTTTAACAGTCTTTTAGACTGCAGAAAGGATGTGCAAAATGAGTTGTTTTGTGCTAGTCAGTGAACACACTTTGTTACCTGCTTGTTTCTTGGAGCAGGCAGGACAAGAGGCAGAGGACACAGCAGAGCAGATTGGAAACTCAGCCTACAGCAAGGAGGACAGCTGAATGAGTTAGCACCTTCACAGGGCTTTGTGGGAGCAAGCTATATTTTGTCCCAGGCTGTGTGGGTTCCTTTTTTTATTGACTACTTTATTTTATATTACTAGGCATAGTTTCTGCAGAGTTTCCTTTCCTTCATCACCAAATCCAAGTTCATTAACTGTATGCTACACTAATCTAAACTTATACAGCTGTATTTTTATGATATCTGAGGATCACATACATTATTTTTCATTAAATAAAGATTTGTTGCTACCAAAAAAACCCCAAAACCCCACCAAAAGGAAAAAAAACCCCATAAACCAACCCCAAAACAACCAGTCAAAACAAATAAACAATATAAATCCCTACCAAACCCTATAAAGCCCAACCACACTTGTGGTGATGAATATTATATCTTGCAGAAGTGGCTTTTTTGTTTGTTTGTCTATTTGGCTTTAACAACAAAATGGTACAGATCCTGGTCATATAAATACGTACTAAGGTATCATTTTGCAAACAGGACCTAGCTCTGCCTGTACAGCTTGCTTAGGAAATATAAGCAGAAGAAATGAAACATGACTGCAGTTGGTAGCATTCCATCATTTCTGATCCCCTGGTATTGTTGTTTGATCAATGTTTCATAACCACAGGACTAAATGTGTTAAATGAGCAGTGTACCTGGGGTAATGGTTCTGTCTGCCCTCTGTAACACCTACTTTGGTATCTTTTATCTCATTTTAAAAGAGCTTTCCAGTCTGAACGAATTGAAAATCTGGTTTTCAGTTCCAGTGTGTTTTTAGAGAAATTCTTACTGTGGATTTCTGCCAGCTCCAGCTCTGAGTGCTGTTCTCAGGCACACCTGTGGCCAACAGAACTTGGAAAGCCAAACACTGAGATCTCTGTAATTACCCACAGCTTAGACTCTTTTAATTTATAGTATTCAGTATCCAAACAGATGTGGCAGTATAATTAGGCAAATAATACAATCAGTTTGAAAACAGAGCAAGTATTTTCAATATAATGTCCAATAGACTGCAAAAAGTGTGTGGTGTAGGTGTTAAAAGAAAAAAAAAAGGAAAAAAGGTCTAATGCTTCATAATCTAATGTGTCCAGAGCTCCCTGTCCAACCAACCAACTCCACATCAGATATGCTATGCTTTTCATTGCTGTATTTTTCCCTCTTTCCTTTTGTTTGTGCCACCTACTTGTTGTTAGATACTCATTTCCAACCTGACACAATAAATAACAGATGACTCACTCTGGACTTCAGCCAAAACCCACTGAAAACAATAGGAAGATCTCACTGGGATTTGCCACCATGCCAGCAAGCTGTGGGAAAGGCTATGCCCACAACCAGGTAGAACAATGTCAAAACCTCATCAGTGCAGCCTGACTTCTGGGGTCACATCACACTCCTGGATTATTCCGCCTGGGATTACACGGATAACACTGCTGCTGCCAGTAAAGCTTCCTCACAGGTGAAAAGCCATGGCTCTGTGCAGAAGGTGTGGGAGTGTTGGCAGGGCAGGCTATCTCAGCAGGACCTTTCAGGACAGGCAAGTCCTTCATTACCCTCAGCTAGGAAGGTGTCCAGTGGATGGCCTTGTAATCAGTGATAGCGTGGAGGAATTTACAGCTTTCCTTGTCACACACCCCTTGCTTTCCAAAAGAAAACAGGTCTATCCAGCCCCACAAAAAATAAAAAGAGACATGTTGGATAGGAAATTTCTGGGTCCAGTCCTTGATTTTGGTAGCTGCATGTTGAAAATTTGCAGACTTTTTCACCCAAGTCTGCCACATCCCTGATAGACGTGCTGCTCTCTCAGGTGAGTATCCTGGACCTGATATGCTGTTGGAGTCAGCTACTAAGCCTCCTTAAAGGCAAGTCTTTCCAACTGAGGTATAGTCTTGGGGTGACACATACTTTTAAACATGTAAATCAAGGAATCTGCTGGATAGAAGCCATGTATAGAAAAAGAGACAGTGGAAAGAATGATTTTTGTTATAGCAATCTGTAAAGTTAATGGAGGATAAAAACTCATTTGACTCCTAAATAAATTCTAACTGTCAATCTCAAAGTATTTATACAAGACATTCTCCAGGATTAATGGCTAATTTCCTTTGAAGAAAAGAAAGGGAACAGTAATTCTAAAGGCACTCTATTTAACTGTTTCATCAAGAGCCAAATGTAATCTGAAAGCCTTAAAAATCCAACCAACCAACCAACCACAAAACAAACCTGGTCCTTAGCTTTCATTTTTAGTCCTCAGCTAGGAGGCCATACAGCTGACTGCTGTGTTCCAAAAACTACTTTACAGGTAAACTATTTACCCATATTTACAGATTTTAAGGGCAGATAAAGGAAGTAAAGGGCACACATTCACTTTTTTTTAGCCCATTACACTCTTTGAAAGAAAGCATATATTTTTAGAGTGATCCATGTCTAGAAGGGCTCAAGGGACACAGTAATACAAAGAAGTTTTTAGTATTGGAGCAATATCTGCAGGTATAGCTGTAGCAATACCCAGCACCCTGCTTTGCTAGATACTGTACCAAGGGAAAAGACCTGCAGATCCCTGTAAATGGGAGAATAAGTTTGAGATAAACACCAAATTCAGTTTTCAATAGTTCTCCTTATCATCACTACAGTTAATCCACTTCTTGCCAGGTACAAGAGAGGAATATGAAAGTTGTTAGGAAACAGTAAGGCAACAAGAATCTTCCCATTTTTTACAGTTTTGCAAAAACAGCAATAATAAAGTTTTTAAATTGTTTTCATTCACCTTTCACTTGCCTAATGCATAAACAAGAGATATTAACTCCAGCCCAAAAAATAATTAGTCTTCTACAGACTTCCAAAATATTTCCTTCACTGAATAATCTTGGACCCTTACAAGAAAAATATACTGGACAACAATTAAATCCCAATAACATGAACAAAAATAAATAATTGGAGCCAACTTCAAATGAATGAATCTCTTCAGGGAGTGAAAACCACATGACATTTTCCAGAAACACATTTTTATTTTTATTTTTATTTTTATTTTTATTTTTATTTTTATTTTTATTTTTATTTTTATTTTTATTTTTATTTTTATTTTTATTTTTATTTTTATTTTTATTTTTATTTTTATTTTTATTTTTATTTTTATTTTTATTTTTATTTTTATTTTTATTTTTATTTTTATTTTTATTTTTATTTTTATTTTTATTTTTATTTTTATTTTTATTTTTATTTTTATTTTTATTTTTATTTTTATTTTTATTTTTATTTTTATTTTTATTTTTATTTTTATTTTTATTTTTATTNTATTTTTATTTTTATTTTTATTTGGGTTTGGGAGCCTAGACACGTTGCTGGCTTTCCAGTCATTTTACAACATCACCTTCCATCATCACTCTTTTTTTTTCCTGAGGAAGTACATTAAGCCTATTGAATTGAAGGCCCGAAAGGTAGAAAGTATTTGGAATTTATTAATTTTTATTTAATAGAAATAAAATCTGATGTAGGGTAGATGGATAATTGTTAACTGGGTTTTTTTCTTATTTTTTAAATTAGATGCAAACTTAAAAGAAAAAAAATAAAGAAATCAAAGAAAAAATTCTATGCCTAAATACTCAAAATAGAGTCACACAAATATACATCCACAAAGACGTTGGCAATAGCTGGAATTTTATAGATGCAAAAACTGTTTAACGTAACGATCAATTTATGGTCTGTTTGGTATTACCATCTGCAGAACAAATGCAGAACAGAGAATGGTTTTCTTCTGCTTTTCTGAGGCCTCCCATGCCCATCAGATTTTTAGGCAAAGCCAGAGAAAGGAACATGGCCCCAGTTTTTGAAATGAAGTTATTAACAAGTGGTAGCTGAGCTGAATTGCCTGTATAAAGCAAGATAAAACTAAAACTGGAAAAATGCCCATAAGAGAAAGGAGAAAGAGAGCTAAACTAGCCATCACAAAACATAAAGCTCATGTCATCTGAAAGAACTTGATTTACTTAGAAGAAATAACCAGTGAAGGCCACCCACTGAAGATCTGTTCATTTCCATACTCCCTGCAACACTTTCTCCCTAAAACTATTTGAGGAAACAGTTTGTCCTATTGGGTTCTCATGAAACAATGCAGAGAATGTTAAGAAATGAGGACCTTTGTTCAAAAATTTTCTCTGTCAAGAGTACAAGAGGATGATTCCCTGCTAAAGACATCAGCAACAACCATTTGAATTTTAAGATTTTCTCACAATTCTGTACTTTTGGAGATCCTCTACCATAATTGATCAGTGCTCCAAAGACACCTGCACAGACTTGGGTGCTTTGGGGTTTCAAAAGTCTGCTTTAAATACTCCACTTGAAGCTCTCAAGAAGAGAACTATAATTGCTTACATATTGGTAGTTTTTCCTTTTTCTTCAAGGAGTTTGACCCAAGGCATTTTCAATCAGAAATATAGTCTCTGTTTCCAGGGTCACTTGCTCCTTTCTGTCATTCGGGGGTGTTTGGATAGGGACTGTTTTAATTTTTGCACCTTCAGAACCAAGACCAAATATCAGCCATGTTATACATAAAATTAAAAAAAGTTCTGCTTCACTGGGCTTCTCAGTATCACATCAGCTTTTTCTCTGTATTTCATTTGATAAAAAACCCCCTCCTATAACCTAACTAACTAAAAAAGGATTCTTACTGCTAAGGTTGCATTGTATTTCAGCTAAAAGCACTTGTTTAGGGCAATCTTACAAAATCGTTACCTCTCAGGTGAGAGGAATCTGTTGGGCTGTGCACCAGACTAACCAGAAGGATAAGGCATTTCACAAGGCAAAGGAGGCCATACAGCTGACTAGTCTTTTTTGCTTCCTCACCCCCACAGAAAAGGTGCATCCTTTTCAGAAATAGGGTGTGTAGGACATTGTAGATACCATGAGATACAAACAGACCCTCAAGAAACAAAAAGAACTGTGCTTAGAATTCCCTGGCCACCTGCAGGAAAGGTCAAATCTGGCCTAATATTTCAAACGATGGTAATTTTTAGTGTAGATGTCCTTAGCACAAAAAATTTTCCTAATACACAAAGACTTTGATGTTGAAGAATGGCATTTCCCTTCACAGTAAAGAATAAGCACTGCCTCCCAGCTCTGTGTAATGTGAAGCTGAATATGTTAGGAAATCCTGACTCCCAGTGGCAAAGGACTAAAATGCACCTGAGACTCAGTCTGCCAAAATGTAAGATCATTATTACCTACTCCAGCCATAACGAATCATGACAACTAAGCATTTAGAAACAGAGCTAATGATGAAGAAAATTCAGGCAGAATCAGCACTCTGGAATCTCAAAAATGCATGATTAAGAAGTTTAAACCTACATTAAATGAGTATTAAGTCCCTCTGCATTTTCTAGCATGTTTTACACTTCAGTCTCACTTGATTTTTTAAACAATAAAGCTTCATGAAAGGCAAGATAGGTTTTAAATTCAAATCATGCATGTAACTGCTACATTTACCTTGACAAATTCATTATATTCTACATGGGTCATTAGATGCAATGATTCAAAATCATTAATAATGCCTTGTGGAGTCTGTAGCTGCCTACTGTAATTTCCTACGTCCCAGAAAAGAGATTCTTCTCTCTTTTCTGGGACTGTACTGATATGGTCTGTGTTTCACCTTTTGTCTTTCTTTAACTGGGATTCGGAGCTCTAGGGTCCCTATGAATCAAAGACTCATTCATTCTAAGTATGATTCAAATATTTCAAACCTGGTTTTGCTCTAGCAGACCAGAACTGAGATGACAGGGCAGAATGACCTTGCAATCTTTCTGCTAGTTCTGCATACTATGTACAACTCAAGGAGAATAGCAGTATTTCCAGGAATAAATATTTCCAGGAATAAATATTTCCAGGAATAAATCCAAGATCAAGTGGAGAAAATAGAATACTTTGCAATCAGAGTAGGAAAACTCAGATCATATTTAAGAGGTATTATACTGCTGGTAATACTACACAGAATTTCAGGAAAAGAAAAAGATATTTAAGACTCAAGGAGCTGTTAAATTAACAAATGAATGAAGCCTCAAATGAATGAAGCCTGTCTCAAAATGGTCTGCTGAAACACTGATTGAACACAAGCACTGGCCTGACTTGTAAGAGAGTGATGAACCATTAACAGCAAGAAGAATGGCGACCATGTGAGCCACAACACCCCGCTTGTGCCCTGACATCACATGAGAAGAGTGAAGAGGCCAAACTGTAAACCTCAGAGTATGCCACGGCCTTGCCCATAAACCCAGTATGTCTGAGGTGCTATATCAGTAGCAGATGATAAAGCACATCTGTAGTTATTACACCATAAAAGCAGAACAAACAAAACTACATCAGTACCCGAAATGCCAGTCCTTGAGTAGAGATGTGACAGACTAGCAGCAGGCTCACAGATGACTTGCTTTTCTTTCTTCTTGTAAGTCTGGTGAGTCTAAACCCTACCAGCCCAAGAACTCATGGACCAAGTGTAACAGAAGCCTGGCTTTTCAAATAAGTATAGCAAACTAGATTCAAAATGCACTGTGATGTCAGCACTCTGACATCACATCAGTCAATTAAAAGGTCAGGGTCTTCATCCTCAAGAAGACCAGTCATTCAAAAGCACTCATCTACTCAAAATACAGGTAGAGCCTTCAGAGAAGCCTGGATATTCATTCAGAAGAGGATAAGCTCAAGTTCTATGCGTGCTTGCCTCTCACTACAAGCTTGGGAAAATAAAAGTCTGTGTCCTGGCGTCAACTAAGTAGTGTTCTGAGACCTCACAGCTGCCAGGTTCTTCACACAGCCCCAGGCATCTTTTGAGCTTAAGAGACTTTGCAGAGTCCTGTATCTAGCCATAAACCTTGGAAACAAGAGTACCTAACATGTAAATATTGCAGTCTCTCTCTGGACCTCAGTCTGCTGAGTTTTACCCAGTGAACCACCTACTGGCATCTCCACATAAAACACTGAACATAGGAAACTGCATTCCACTAGCCTCCCAAAACACAAAAACTGCTCTCCTTAGAATCTTGTAGCATATGCTACCAAATGTGGAGTCCTTAAATTAGTTGTGACTCATTAACAGCCCATGCCTGAGCTCAGGACATCAGAAAGAAATTCATCATTTGACATCAGAACTAATACTCTAGAAGACTGTGCCCAGCAAACAAGGCTTGCCTTGACATCAGCACACAACACTAGAGGAACTTACACCAGAAGAGCATCTGAGAATTTTGTACCCTGACATCAGAGCAGCAAGACAGCAGTGCTGAGCCAGAAACTCTGAAGGCACACAAACATTAAAACAGCAGGATCAGATTTATTTATCCACAAGCCACAAGTGCGTGCTTCGACCTCAGCCAGCAAGATGATGTGCCAAACTATGAGCTCATGTGGTGTGGGCTTGGGATCTGTCCCACAGAGCAGTAGCTGAGCACAGCTTCAATCAAAGGGACCACCTGGAGAGGATGGTACATCTCAGCATGGAGAAAGATGATATCTCAGGCATCCCACAAATGCCAAAAATAATGAACAAATGTTCCACAAAATCTAGCCAGCTCCAGCCAAGTTAAAAAAAAAAAAAAGGACAGTAGTTGGTTTACTCTTTCTTATGGTATAATGCCGCCATTCACGTTATAGCTGGCCTTTTAATGCGATTTATTCTTGCATAACCCCTATAGCACAAAGGAAGCAGAACAATGACAGAGGCTCCAATCTAGACATTCACAGGTTCTTGCGGCCTTCACATGGATAAAATATCACCAGGTGCTCACACAGAAAATTAGTTCAGCAAGCTGCATAAACAGGGGACTTCACCCAGCGACATGGTAATAAAGTTTAGGCATTTCTGATGACTGCTCTTCCTGTATTAATCCCATCCCATTCCCCCGACCTACGTATTCATCAGACCCTTCCCATTTGCTTATTACTACAGCAACTCAGTGAGTAGATGGGAGGCAGCATTTTCCTTTCTCTCCCATGGGATTTTTATCACAACTATGCCAAAAGTTAAACTCTAATATGTGGTATTGGTCTTTGAACTTCCTACGTTCAATGTTCTTTCAAAAGCAGTTACTGTTTTGCCATTCCCAGTAATGGAAGTCATAAGGTAGGTAGGTGTTTAAACAATGCACAATGAAAAGACTAGTGCAAAAATCCTGTAAATCAATTCAAAAATAAATTTGTTTTCTTTTCCTGTGAAATATATTTTATAATCTATTAGAAGGCAACTCATCTGAACTCTTGCATACAGGCTCTTGTAACTCTTGTTACAGGCTGTTCTTTGTCACCTGGTCACCTCAGCTCCGAGGACAGCAACTCATGATTCATTGCTGTTTAGCTTCTAGAAAGGAAGGCAGTTGAGAAAGAAGACACCGAGGAGAGAATGCACTGCTCAGTCACCATCAGCAATAGCAAGGCTGGTACAGCACAGTACAGTGCCAGCCTGCCCTCAGTGCTGACCAGCATGGGTGAACGGGAAGGTACTGCTGCAGTGACTCTGCACAGCAGCAGCTACAGGGACAGCACTGACATCTTCCTGCAGCCTCCTACAGCTCCCGATTTTGAATTAAACCATTAGGATTCCTCATACTTTCCATAACTTGTAGCTTATATTAATTTATACAAGTTTCTCCCTTATTGGTTATTTCAGATACAACTGTCAAAATGTGTTTGCAAGTGTAAGGGCTAGAAAATTACATTTTATGTGTTAATATTGGACCAGCCCACTGAAGATTTGCTGTGAAACTGGGGAAAAAAGAGACAATTTAGGAGACTTCCTTCTCTGGACAGACAATAGGCCCTCTTTTGAATCACTCATTTTAGTTTCCTGGTTTGATGAAACCACTGAGGCCTGAATGACTTTCCTCTGAAATGCAGCACTGGTTTCCTTTCAGAATCTGATTAATGCTATTCTGGTTATACAGGAGAGAAGAATTAGCACCATGTTTGTCACAGTTTGAATTCTAGTATAATTTTACTAACTTTAAGACACTGATAGAGGGATAGCAATTGCCATTTTTGTTAAGATAAAATGAAGGGCAGGTAATCTATTCTACTTGAAGGAACATGCTTTTCCAATCCCATCTCCTGCTCCTGTGACCACTGGAGAAAGGTAAAAGGATAGGGATTACATTTGGAGCTCTGGTTTAGCTTATTCTCTCTGAATTGTTTAATCTTCATCATCTGCATTTCTTGAACAATGCAAGCTAAATGTCTCCACTGAAGAATAGAATCAATCTTCTAAATTTTCTTCTCCTTGTGATCTATGCATATCTTAGTTCATTCAGTACTTTCTGTCTTCAAAGCAAATCTCTCCCCAGGGTAGCCCATGTGGTACAGGAGGTAGTTTTTACTCACATTTTCGGTGGTGTCAACAACCAGCAACAAGTCAATTGCCTAAGAGCTGGCAGAATTTTCTTCCATATATATATTTTTGCAAGTTTTGTTTTGCAAGCTTTGTACTTACATGCTGGTGGCAGAATGGTAGGAGATACAGACTAACTGGTGACTGAAGCTGATACAACAATTTCTCACACAAGATTTCTGTCTGTATGGAAAGATCACAGCAAACTTGCCACCATCTATAAAATGCTCTTCCTTCAGAGCTGTACTACACAGTTTACTTTTGGATTTAGTCTTACTGGGAAAACAAACAATGCTGGCATTTGTAAAGCACCCTGAACTTTAAACACTATGCATATAAATACCAAAGAGGAACTACAGAAAGAAAAATACTTATCACCTTAGAAATACAGAAGAAATGAAGTAGCAAAGCACCAAAGCAGTTCCAAGGTAAACCTGGTGTGTTTTCGAGCAAATGAAAAATTGGTCATTTTAAAAAAATGTGGATTAAGGACTTCTGCATTGGCAGAGGTACAGAAAGCAAGGTGGTTTTGAATGGTTAGGTGTTGCCAACAGAAGAGCAATTACTTTCTCATTTCACAGGGAAATGAGATCCCAGTGAAGCAGCAGTGGATATTTAGTTTCCTAGCAGACCTGTAGATGAAAAGCAAAGAGTCTGCTGAGAAACAAGCTTCCACAAGCTCTAATTTTCATGAGTCTTATAATCTCATGTGTCACATGACACATCAAATTATCTGTGCCTTATGAATTTTACTGGGGCCAGAAGACTTTGTTTATAAAAACACAGCATAAAGGTCCATTAAAGGAAACAAGTCTTCCAACCTTAAGTGGAAAGAAAGATTTTACACACAAAGTTCCACATGCTGCTCCTCATCTAATATGTAAGGAGGTCCTTGCCTCACTTAAATCAAAATGAGATTTATGCATTGCCTTAGAAGTATCTGGTATTCAGGCAGGTCTTCTACACAGGAATGGATTTAATTTATGAATCCAGTATGAGATATGGTAATTAAACATATATTTAATATTTAATGATATATTTGATATATTGCATAGATTTAATAAATTAATATATTTAGTCACAGCAAGTCTAATGCAGGAAAAAGGAATCAAGCACGGGTCTACTGTTCAGGTAATTTCTTAACAAGAAACTGCCATCAGCAACATCGGCAGCCAAGGAACTAAGGAACAGCAGCACCTGATCATTCCTGCTATATATTGATCATCTTAAAAAGTTTAAGAAAAATATCAATGATCAATAGGAAGAAAAAGGTGCTTACTAAACTTTGTGTTATTTTATGAGAATGCATACTATCTTTAGAAAAGCACTGCCAACTTGCAGTCTTTGAAGATATTACACTAAAGTACATTTAGTTCATTAACGATATCGTTAAGAATAGGTCAGCAATTTGGAAAAAAACACACTGGAGCAACATCACCAGGAAAAAGAGAAGTTGCTTTGAAAGCTGGAGGACATATGCTAGACATAAACTAGCAGCTTCACATACCAGGAAACTGAGGATCTAGGCAATGCTATTAAAATGAAAGCATTTGCAGCAGAGAGAAAACATCAGAAGTAGCAGCAGGGAGAGAATTCACATCTACACACCAGGGTGTGAGCTGTTACCAGTCTGACTAGTTTTCTGTTCTCCCCAAGTACACAAAACCTTCAGGGTCATAAACCCAAAGCTTTAGGAGAAAAGAAACAGGAATCAAGCAAACCATATGTAGTGGACACTGTGTTTCTTCCTGAAGGAACAGGGTAAAGAAATGCAAGGAAAACCACTCCTGATTAGTAATGTAACAATCCCCCACTCAATTACAAGTAGAAGATGAAGCAGTTTCCTTTTCCTGCCCATTCTCCCATCGACCAAAGGAAGCCTAATATGTGGCTTTCTTTCTGAGGCTTCCAGATATGTGGGGAAAGGTATTTTCTGATGCATTTTGCCAGAGTCCCAACAAGACTGAGTAGCTGATGCTGGAACACTTCCATGGTGAGTGAAGGTAGTGAGCTTATATGAATCAGACACTCTCTGCCTGGGAAATGCCTCTTTCCAGCACACTGCTGGTCTCAGAGCTTTGGCAGAGAAGTGAGAAGATTAATCAAATCCCATGATTCCATTTTTCCAGGAAATGTCCAGGATTTAGATTAGAATAACATCACTACATTACACCCAGATTTGTAAACTATTGAGAAAATCCAAACTAAACAACGATTTCTGATGTTTACTTTAGAGGAAAGGTTTCACTCCTTTTCTGAAAACTACACAAATCCAAAAAAACTAATTTTGTTGTCATTGTTTACCATTCATAAAGACCAAAGATAGGTCTAAACCGAACCTTTGAAAAAGAATACTCCAAACAGACATCAACATTACTTTTTACAGTGAAGAGTTAAATTGTAGCCCAGACATTTCCAGGACAAATTCACACTGAAACAAAAAAAGATTTATCATGTCACATTACTGACACCTTCAGACAGAAACCCACAAATGTGCTGATGCTTTACCAGTAAAGACAATGTCTGAATCACAAGAAAGGTAACACTAGCTTATCTGTAACAAGAAGAAAAAAATCATTACTGTCTTAGCTTAACAACAACCCAGTCTTCTTACACTAAAGCTGTCTTAATTTTCCCCTCATGCTTTACCTCATTAGTAAGCCCGGTCAAATTAAAAAAAAAAAAAAAGGTTTAAATATTACATTTACGAAAGTATTTACAAACACTCACAAACAACCTAGAGAATCACTCACTATTCAAGGAATACTTTAAATTTGAAGAGGTTTCACTGTTTTCCACATGTAAAAGTAATGCTGAATGCCTCCTTTTAATTAATGCCCCCAAAATTTTAAAAAATCCCTTCTATTTGATGGTGGAATCAAAACACAAACTTCCACAGCTGCCAGTCTTCTCTTCTGCACTTCCATGTTCTGTTTCCATTTTCTTTTCCTGTGGTTGGTAATAAATCTCAGATATGTGTACAGAAGTTCAAGGGCCTAGTATGAGTAAATTAGACCAAGATAATGAGAGGGAAAAAAACCCATACTCTTAAGAATGTAAAGAATTCTTCATTGAGCCCAGTCTAAGTTTTTTTTCTGAGGTAAGTTTTTTTGCCTCTCTTAACTTCCACAGGAATCACTGCAAGAACTTTACATGGTGAATGGGTAGAAAGCTCCTTGGGTGACCACGTTTTCTCACTTAATCTCAGTTCACTACAGCCAGGTCACTGCTAAAAAATCCCCACAAAATTTAGAGCATGAACAGATCAATGTACAGGACAATATTGGTTTCTAGTCCAGTAATTATTTTACTCTCTATGTTTCCTTGAAAATACACTCTGTATGGTATGTATGTAATGGTATGAATGTAATTTTAAAAATCTTAATTTCACTAATATGAAATCTGTATAGAAGTAAGCAGCTGTATCCTAACAAAAATCAGTTTTAAGTTCCTATCTTATTAACTGAAAGATACAATTACTGAGGTTCTGGATGGAACAGCCATGCAATTTCCTAAATTCTAACATGACAGTTTTGCCTGGTTGAGCCCGTATTTCCAGAGTTTTAATCAGCAAATTTACTGGAATCAACAGCATCTCAGATACAGAGGAAAATAGTAAGTGACTGAAACTGAGTTTCTTTGTGAAAGCATGCAAGCACTTTCAAGTACTTCTAGATAGTACCTATTTTTTGTTATTCCTAAATCTATTTTTTAAATGATTCTAAGCAACACTGTCATAAAGACTATGATTATCAGATCTGTATTTCAGGTGAGAAACCTAAGTCTGAAGCAATTAAAAAATATTACCTGAAAAATAAATTAAATAAAATCACTTCCACTATGGTACAGAATGAACTAAAGAAACTACTTCAAGTACACTACAGCAGTTAATAATATAAAAAAGCAAATATTTGTCTCGTGCATGTGCCTGGGACAATTATAGGTCTCTGGCCACAGAAAAAAACAACCCAAACAAAAAAACTGTTAAAACTGTAATCTGTATCTTTTTATTTATAAAGGGTACAGCAAAATATTAATGAATTTATGCATACATTAGGTGTTCCTTTGTGGGAACTACATCTTATTTAGCAGGTGCCATTGTGTGCTCATCAGTATTGCAATCAAATGGCACTCATACTAATTTCATAATTAATGAAGACCTTCCAATACCTTGTCTCATGGCAGAGAGTTAAGGTTCAGTAATTGGAATTGTGGAGGTAGAGATGATCTGAAGAAAGAGGAGTCTTATAAAAGAATACACTCAAAAATATTAAAGGTTTTCTAATCATAAAGGAAATCTTTAAAAAGAGAAGATTACTCAAAAATATTTGCAGCAACACTTTCCCTCCACAGGTCTTCAGTAGATAGAAAACAAAAGTCACATTCTTAGTCAGCTGTGAGAAAATGGATAGCTCAGATTTCTCTTCTCACTTTGACTGTGCCTTTAAATGCCACTTCTAGTATCTGCAGTCACTGCTCCTCTTGCCATTCAAGTCCATGCAGGCAGTGGGAAGCTCAGTCTCTGAAGTTTCTCTTCACTCTCTGAAGCTTCTGGTGTAAGTTACCCAAATGTTTCTTAGATCTAATCCAGACTGGTCATTCAGGTGCTACACACAGAGTAATGCTTTTCAGATTTTCTTAGCTGTATTTAATTCAAGTGGGGATCAAACAAGCCATTAGACCACCCTGCTTCCATGTCAAAGTCTTTCAAAATCTTCTTTTGATTTTATTATTTTCAAAAATCTTGGCTCATGCTTGCAGGGAATTGAGAACTTCAACAAGATTAATTACTCTACTGTCTTCCAACACTTCAGTGCTTCTGTCATGTTTTCAAATGTTAACACTTTATCCTCAGAGATAGAGGTAAGCATTATCAAGTATTTTCAAAGAAGGAAATATAGATACAAGGCATTATTGTCCCAGATGATAACTCAGACTATCACAGTCTGGGCCTCTTAACCACTGTACCAGCTGTGCCTACTGTAGTAATCCCCAGGCTTGTTATGATTCCTTGCTTGGATTTTAAAGCATAAACTAGTACCAGATAAGCTTTTACTGTATATTTAAGACACAACAGAACACTGACCATTTCTCCTCATTTAAACACAAGTCAGTCTTCCCTACATCTATGTTTCCCTTCCGTACTATGTTTGTACATAGTAGCACCACTTCTCTGCAGCAAGGTAGTTACAGACAAAATGTCAGAGGAGGGGATTGTGATGTAAAAAGAAAAAAGTACCTAAACAGAAATAGATTTACCTTTGTTGGTACTGGCTCACAGACATACACACACACAAAATCTTAAATATTAAAATATCCCCTGTCATCTCCCTACTCCCCTTGATCTGCTGCAAAGTTATGAGGGTTCACTTTTAACAACAGTGCCAATTGCAGCAGAACACCATAGTGTGATTGAGGATGAGAACAACATAGAGAGAGAATGCCTACACAATGTACACTGAACACACACAGACATAGCCTGAATTTTTTAGTTGACACTTACACAGGGAACAATCTGGGGCCACATATCCTCTTTGCCCCATGTGTTCTATATCACTTACCCAAGAACAAATACATGTGTGAAATCAATCTGCACCACTAGGATCTTTCATCTCTTCACTGATATCAAGGATTGCATATGGCATAAGGCAATGGTGAATCAAGCCTCATGATCTTTACAGGGAGTTTTGCCTCAAGAAACTACGGTCAGTCACTGAAACAGAACTCACAGATCTTGTTGAAATAGCACCCAAGTACAGGTAAATGCAGAAATTTACAACTTGAGATTTGCTCATAGCATTCCTTCTTATAAAATGGCTTACAGTGTAAAAAAACCCCTAGAATCAAACTAGTTTACATGTAAAAAACATGGTGTGCAAGAATATTTCTGAGTCAGTGAATTGTGTGCATATCTGTGACAAATGAGGTAGATTTTTTGTTGTTGTTCCAAATATGTTCTGGCATATACTTATTTAAGGTCTTGGCAATGTTAAACAAACTTGTATACTCAGTCTCTTTCAAGGCAGGCATTTTGTCTAACTCTTTGACACTGGAAGTGCATTCTCTTCATCCCCAGGTTGTGCAGGCTTGCTGTTTCCTCTTAATGTTAAAAATGAGTATCTCAGTCCTCCTGCCATACTAAAGAAAAGAGAATGAACAGTGGTGTCAGAGATATCTGATGTTATAGATGTCATTTTATAGGTACATACCTTTTCTTCCAAAGGGCTAAAGAACACTAGCTATCATAAACTAGGAGTGCCTCAGAGCTATGCAATCCATCTGAGAAAGCAGCTCCAAGCAGAAAAGATCAATTACCAGTTGCTCACACAGATTCATACACACAGATGTTACAGATCATCTGAGCACATAAAGTAACAACTCACAAGTTAGAACTTATATTCAATGGGCACAACTCATTCAGTCAGTGCTCCCACTTCCCACACCACACTTGGCTTTTACTTGGAAGCCTCACAGCTCAGAACTGCTGCTCATAACAAAAGGAAAAAAAAGAACCAATTCAATTCCACACAGTAAAACTGCAGGCATATTTCCACGATGAGGCCCTACCACAATAAGATTTAATACCTGAAAACAGACATGAAAAGACCTAATTGACTGTAATGAACTTTGCATCCTGAGGTGGTGCTTCTTCAGGCCAGTAGTTTCAAAACAGCATCACCCAAATGAGTCAAATCAAATGAAACATAAAACTAGAGCTCACTAAGAAATCTTCAGCTTTAATAAATAAAAGCTAAGTTTCACTTACCAAATATTTAGCCCTACAAAGTTTAACATGGAGAATATGTAATCTCCACCGATCAACATTCCGATGTAAGCAATGGATATATTCTGAAAGGAAACAAAAGTCATGCATATATTTAAATCAGACTTCATCTCCACAAATACAAGTGATATCAACTAATTCACTTTTCTAAGGAAATAGCTATACAGTGTTGCTGACCACTCTAAAATCAGCCTTTAAATCAATTTCATGGGATGTCAGCCTTATGGATAACATAGCAATGAAAAGAATAATAAAATCAGTATGTTTTCTAGATGCATACAATGCACTGAGAGTGACGAGTGACTTTCTGGAAAAAAAAATAGCTATTTGATATTGGGTAAAATGGAGCTAAGGCCTCCTTCTGAAATTTATTTCTTTATCATCTTTGGAATTCAAATCCCATTTCTTAAAAGTGGGGTTTGGGTTCTCCAGCATAAAAAGGATGCCTTAAAGTTACTTTATTATTACCTTAAGAGGGTTATCTGCTTAATTTTCCAACTAAATGTGCACTGAAATCACTTGGTACAGGTTCAAGACAAGCACAGTTTAAAGTTAAAGATTCTACCTCTGACCCACCCCTATCAAATTTGGAAAAATTGTCCCCTAAAGACAGACAGAAAGCTGTAGAAGTGTGTAGAAGTTTACCAACACTTTGTTGCTTTCAAATGTTTTAGCAGCTAGCCTGGACAATGACATCAGTCTCTGCTTTCTCTACTGGAAACTGCTGCATCATAAACTGCTTCTCAACTTTAAAGCTGCTCAGTGTGTCAAAGACTATTACAGCTTAGAAAATAAACATAGTCTTGCTCTGACTTAATGGTTTGATGCAGACATATAAAATTTAAAAGAACACTTTCAGTGCCACAGAATGGAAACTACTAGGTTAATCTTGCAACTTTCAAAAAAGAAAAAAATATAGAAAGAGAAGTACCACCCTCCTTTTGCAGATTTTGTTATGCTGAAGGTATTGTTTTCCTTAGTCATGGAAGGGAGCACTTTCAGGAGTGTTATTCCTGTGCCTAAGCTAGTTTGAAATCTGAAAGTGTTTTGCCCACAGCTGCGTAAGTTTTATCTTTTACTAAAGCTCTTTCAGTTTTACAGCTCTATGTTTTTCTCCAAACTGGCCTACAAAAAAAGTGCATGGGCAGTATGGGATGTTCCCAGACATGCAGTCCTCATCAGTACAAAGCAAGGTGGATGGTTTTAGATTAAATTGGGTTAAAGGAAACAGACTGTAGGGACACCGGATTCAGTTTTTAAGACATGCATGTTTTGGTGTTGATCAAATCTGTTCAGCTAGAACACAAGTTCTCAAGCAGAGGCTGAGGCACTTAACCATAAAGCACACTCCATACTTCAGGTTAGTCATTATTTTGTACCTATGAAAACCCTATGTATCAGCTGCACGGGAAATTAGTCCCTATCAGTTCACCTGGATTTGCAGCAGGGCATCTTGACTAACACACAGTAACCTAATAAACAGAGGCAGAGGATAGTACCTGATGAAATGTGGTTAAATGTACATCCTTTAATTAAAGTGGCTCGAACTTCTCTTGTAGGAGAAATAAAAATAGATCAATACTAAGGATGTTTTCTAGAGCATATCTGACCTTCAATGCATGTTTGGCACAAGCAGTGTCTGAGCATTACCTCTCATTTTGAGTTTCCATCTCAAAGTATAATCAAGATCACTGCTGAGCCAATGATCTTCCCTGTCTATATGAGCATTTTTATCTCCTTCTTCTACTCCATAACTCACCTTGATGGCACCAACTACTGTTGTTGTGAGCGCAGAGTTGTAATGACTGCACAGGACAGTAGAATACATCAAGAGAAACCTAATTAAAGGAGAAAATTTTGTAAATTCCTCCCAGGGTGCTCAGAAGTTTAGCAACACTTTGAGATGTTCAACATTTTCTGGATCAGTATTTTACTGGGATCTATAATCTCACCTGTTTCAAACCCTAAAAAAAGAACTCCTGTGAATCTCTATTTTAAGTTAATGATGTGCACATAGAGAATATTCAAAATGTATGTTAAAATGCGCTACTTGAGCTCTAGCAGAGTCATCCCTTTTCTCTGTGCTTTTTATATGTCAGTATTTGAAGTTTTCATGACCCCTTGGTTGCGACACGAGGAAGAGAAGAACAGGATGTAACTCATTCTTCCTTTGACTCTGCCGTTTCAACAGGAACAAAGCATTGTTTCATTACTTTTAAGTCTCCGACATTTTTCCAGCTGCTTTAAAGGATAAACACACTGAAACAGTTCCTACACTCAAGGACTTACATGCTATTAACTGTAAAAAAGTTAGATGAAGGGAAGAGACAGACAGAAGAGACAGTACAGAAAGCACAAAGCTAAATGTCATGTTGTTCAGCACTGTACTGTGAGGTCAAAACCACAGATAGCACTGAACATTATTTACACCATTAGAAATAATTAAAAGTCAAGACATAACCCTGGGAAAAACCATTTTCTTTGAACTTTAACATAGCTTATTAGTAAGTCTTACATTTGAGATTTGCAATTTGAAACACTGTCATGAAAACATCCTGCTTGATTCACCCGTGTCCTTACCCCAACAAGCAGGAAAGAATAAATTGAAAGACAAATAAAAAATTTGTCCAGTGCTGGAAATGTGTTGCCTATTAAAAAAAAAAAGAGAGAAAGAGAATTATGTACTATACAATCAACTGTAAACAAATATAAAATGTACTTAATATGAAAATATGTAAATTCACAAAATACATTTAATTCATACCAAAATTATGAACTATTTATATTACTACTGGCAAGAGTTTAATGCATCTAACTTGAGAGACAAGAGGATGACAGCACCCATGACACCTAGCCACATGTAACATGTAGAGCAGTGCAAATATACAAGTGCATGCTGTAAGCAATGAACATAAATGCAAAACTGTGGTTTGGTATTTACTGACAGATACTAACATTGTGAATAGTGTTGATATGAGACAGACAGAAACAGCAAATACATAAGTAATTTCTTCTAAATCTATTCTACACCACAGATTTGTTCATGAGCAGCTTTCAAGCCCCAAGCCTGTATTTTTGAGCATTACTAAGGTTTCTCAACAACGCAGGTCAATGAAAAGGCTCAATCATCACTTTGAAGTCTCCTCCCTAGTGAAGTGCAGCAAAAAAACACGCAGTGCCACACAGTCACTAAGAAATATGTCACAGATTCTTTTCCAGCTCTAGTGACTCCTGGATATACTTTATTTTAATCTGGTTAGTTTACATTCACTGCATAAGCACTGAATTCAGCTAAGGCTGAACACATCCCTGAGAAACAGAATAAAGGCCATTAGTCCGTGCTGAGCTGCAGCCAGCTGAGCCTCCACCATGTGAGGTAATAGGTAAGAGGGATCTTGAGCAGCTCTGCCCTGCTACAATTGTGCTGGTGTGCAACAAAAACCTGCAGAATATAACCGAGAGCTATTCTGGGGCTTCCTTCCTCTTACATGGCATCATGCTTTTCTGTCCTCACAGTGAGCCAGCTGGTGAAGGAGAAATCCCAGGAGTTACTGGGACATACACTTACAAACGGCAATCTGAACAAGATTACAGAACCAGCTAAGGGAGCAGAAGCATGTCCCTATCACATAGACGTGGTACTGATGTTTTGACTTCACAGCAAAAGACATGTTGTGATGGGTCAAGGCAAGACACTCTGCCAGGATAAAAACTGGTCTAAAATCTGCTAAGTACAAGGGTTATCTACAATCATTTGCTGACTTGTCATCGGTATTCTCCCATTTTCTCTGTTTCCTCTGCGATTTGACTTCTATGTGTCAATCTGCATAATTTACTAGGACTTCTATTATTAAGTGACCAAACCAGGATGATGCACAGCAAGCACAATGTATTTCTCTAATAAATACTTATTCTTTTCAGGTAATTGAGCATTAAGTTGTTTGCAGCAAATCAGCCAGTGGGCACAACACACTCTTCATTTTTCCCATGAAGTAAACCTAGCAACAAGGTAAACTTCTTTAACCAGGTCTCCCAAAATGTCTCCAGCCCTGTGTGCTGAAAGAGCAGTTGAAACCTTACAGCTATACAAATTTGGGTCTCTTCTCCAAGATGGGCAGCTGCTGCATTTTCCTAAACTGGCACAAGGTCACGCTGGACTGATGTCAGAAAGGTATTTCACATTCACAGCAGATCTAATTCCACCATTTTCAGGAAATCATAATTTTTCTGCTTATAGCAGAATTCTAAGAACACAATGACAAAATCATGTGAGTTCACAACAATATGCAGCAAAAAACATTGCAATGATTTACTACACCCTCCAAAGAATTTTCATTGGCAAATGCCAAACATTTCTAAAAAGGAATATGAGTGACTAGACTCATTTTACCATTAAGAAAAAGGTACCTCAGCAAGTCTTTGAGGGAGCCAGGAAAACCTTCTGGTCTGATACTTTATGTAGCCGGACATACTGCCTACGGATGCTGTAACAGGATTACCTGGGAAAAGTCTTGCTCTCGTTCTATGAGAATGCAAGATGTAGGTTACTAAACTAGACTGAGACTAAACAGAAATCTGTCCTGGACATCAGAACGAGAGAAGGACTGGAAATTGTCTGTATACTTGCAATCTCATTTTAAAGCATGTGGCAAATCACACAGTGCAGCTGGATTCTCAACCAATTGTTCTAGCTGGGAGCCCTCAGACATACACACATTACTTCATAGACAAAGATTCAAATACGGACTATTACACAAATTCAGCTTCCCCTTAAGTGAATAATCACAAGTTCTTACCTGTGAAGGGCAAGTCCAACTCATACTTTTCAAATACTAATCACTATCATGGAGGTAGGATTACCTCTAAGATAAAACCAAAAAGCCCCACCAACTCCCCAAATAACAAAATAACATTATTAGTCTGAGATATGCAATATTGCTACTTACCTGCTGAAAGTCTCCAGTAGAAAGGCTAATAATAACTGTTGGAATCACCATGAAACAAGCATTATAGAACAGGACACCATATTTTCCCAACTCCTGTGAAAAATGAAGCATGGTGTTTGGCATTAAAAGCCATTTGGGAGCAAAATACTACATATTACTCTGGCAATTCTTCTGACATTATTGTCAGTGAGTAAACAGAATATAATACATCTCAATTTAAAATACAACCTTGCAATCCTTGGATTCAGTGCTTCGTACTAAGCTAAATTTCCACTTCAATCACTTTGTCTGTGCACTCAGCAGAGTATTACTGCTCTGTTACACCTTGGGCACTTTCTATACAACACCAGGAACTTTCAGAAGCAGTGGTCTAAAAGTGCTTTGTGTTGACTTCACATAAGTCTCTGCCTGGCCAAGGAATTACCCAGTCCTTCTACTGCAGATCAACCATGAAAACACATAACAGGAAAATGAATGAAGTCTGACTCGTAGATGGAGCTTTGTAATCACTGGTAATTGATGTAACTTTATGCACCTTGAAGGTTGGGCGTTAACTTGCTTGACACAATGGCAGAAGATTATGAAAATGAAAAAATAGCCTTCCCTTCCTCCAGATTCAACCATGCTACTCAGCAAATCTCTCCAGCCTATCTCATCCTGTATTTTGCAGAAAATTCTGAGGCTGCTAAGTGCTGCTCATAAATAAAAATGCAGTCTGGAATCAATGTGATGTCTAAGATTATTAAAATACATGTATTTCTGCTATAGAGAGTGAACCACAGAAGTCAGAGACCAAACTTTTATCCAAGGCTACTTGTTGCTATGGCTTGGTATGTTTCATGGCGCTGCATATGCAGAGCAGCCTGCCCAACATTTACATAAGTAATATATATCAAGATATCACCTAATTCCTTGGCATACCTGCCTTTGCTGCAGACTTGCTTTTAGATAACCAAAAACCACTACAGTTACTATGTGTTTATGACTGAGGCTGGACAGTTCTCTGCTTATGCTACATAAACCTCACATAAAGAGTGTTTCTGGTTAAAAAGACATTCTCCTTATATAAATATATATCAAATTTAAAGGTAAACTATTTGCTTATGGTTTGCATTTATTTATATTTTTTCGTAAAGACTTGGGAGAAAAGAAAATCTACTGTTTACCAAAGCCTGGCCAGAGACACAAATAACAATTTTTTCCCAGGCTGTTCTGTATTAAGAATGTATATATCAACTGAAATGTGAAAGTTAACAAAGTTATTTATCAGTCCATAACGGTAAGTACATAAAAGTCATATAATAAGTAGCCCACTGTTATCATATTATCATAATGCTAAATTCAATCTGATCACACCACAGTTACCTTTGGATCAATTTTCTGCTTTGTATAAACTCCGTTTGCTGCTGTGAAGATATCGTTTAACAACACAAAGATGTAGCCCTCCAGATTGAAAGACAGATCAGACCTGAGAAAGAAATACTATATTACTATATTGTAAATAAGCAAAAAAAAAAGCAATGCATTGCATTACCTTGCTTACCTAGATGAATATTGTAAACGAGGATATGCAAATCCTGTGAACTCCAGCCAGTCACAGGTTTTGCTTCAAGCCTTTTTTGTAAGTCAAAGTACTTTACATTTCCTAAGTCACAAGACCGTCACAAATGAGACAGTTCCTAGTACTCAGTGTGAAAGTGGCAGGAAATGTTCTGTTTTCATTCAGAGAAGAATTCCACCCATCGCAACCCGGACAACCAGTCCAGTTGTAACTCACTATACTTACCTATTTCTTTTAATACAAAAAGTAGCTAGGGAATAAAATCTAAGTGGTTTTTTTACAGTCATCAGACCAGACATATTGTCATCCTTTCTGTTTTGACTGGTTACCTCATAGATACCTCATAGATGTCCTTTTAATAGGACACGGCTCTATCTGGGTAACATCACATGGAAATTATTTACCCACAAACAAACAAAACATTACCTTTCCAGTTAGGTAAAGGAATGTTCAAACAGAAAACAGAGGACAACAGCATATGACTGCTTTGTGAACTTTATTCCAGTTTTAATGGGTTTTTTGTGATTAAAAAAAATAGACAATGCCTAACTCCATATTTGACAACTGAAATATCAGACTTTCTATCCAGAACAAGAATTTACTTTTCAAAGATTATTAAAATACACTGTTGCCATGAAATAAAAAGCAACATTCCTCACACAGTTTTAACTTGCTTCACTTACTATCCTGCAAACATGGAAAATGTAGAGGTGGAAAAAGACACACCCAAAGACTGCCAGCAGGAATTAGATTTTTTCCTTTGTATACCTGCACCTCCCAGTGATGTCACTAGAGAGATTTTCCAAATCAACTTTATCCAGAGTAACTGATCTCACCTTAGGTTTACTTGGAACTAAAGAAGGAAAAAATGCACCTGCTGTCCCTCCCCTCATAATACAGCTTTGTATAGAAAATTAAAACCTTACCCAGCGGCTATGAAAGCCCCAAGAATGATGGCAAATACGCTGACTATAATATTCAGTGGGTACCGTTTCCTGTAGGCAAAAATTAAAACAGTTCACATTTTCATTATTTGAAGGGAACATTAAATGGCTGTCTGCCTGAAAAATTTCAAAGCAATTAATAATCACAGAACATTTAACAGGAGGACAAAGTCTTGATAACCTAACAGAAACAATGTGATTGCCCATGTGCCACGCTGTCAGACCTTGGCCCTGAGAATGGAGATTGAAAAAGCACTGTGAGCACTTTGTTACTAGACAATTATAAAAGTAAAGATTAAAGGTTTAAAGTAACAGCACTGAACCAAACTAATTTAATGTGTATTCATGATATTCATTATAGACATATTTCAGTGTCTTCCAGCAGTCCAATAAAGGAAAATCACTGTACATCTCTAATGCAGTTTTTCATATCACCTTTGTTGAGGAAGATGCCATACAGTACACTGTCTGGATTATTTTTAAATAGATACTTATTTTGGATTCAAACTGAAACTTTGAACTTGAAAGGGAAAACATGGAGTTTATGACATTCTTCACTACCACATCAGTGCTGCCACAGAGTAGTGAAAAGCATACTGTAAAACGATTCTGGTTTCTATATCTACACTACTTTATTTGGAAGTGTCTTAAGTACTCATTTTTTGCACCATACTGCAATATGCCTTACAGATATTCCCCTGGTCCTTATTCTGTCAAGATAGACTGAGAGAGAAGATCCATCAAAACAAAATGTACAGTGCTCTTGAAGAAATGCTCTTGGAGGAATCCTGTGTGTAAAGGAGCACATCTGTGGACCACTGTCCCAACAATAAAGCACTGAGCAGACTCTAGATAAATTAGGCTTTGATCATAATGACTGTCAAGAGTAACAACCCAGACCCTTGACCATTTTGAAAATCCTGACATAAGCCTGCACAGGCTCTCTAGAGTCCTTCCATTCTCAGCCCTGAGGAAATACACTGTGTCAGTCTGTCCCAGTACAGCATTCTGCTCCCAAGCTTTCCTTTGGTTAGGATGTTGCTTGCACTCATAGCCCACATTGCTGTTCTCCAGCTGAGCACTGACTCACATTGTTTTTCACTTGCCTGTAAGAGGCCAACAGAAGACAGCAGGTTTTGCTTTCACTGGGAGAACTTGAAACTACAAAAGAATTCCAGAGCATCCCCAAATATGAATCACATTGATCAACTAAATTCTGCTTCAGCCAAAAGGAGATGACAGTTTACTTGAGGGCTTTTTGAAAGCTTTCCCCCACCATCACTCTCGTGATGCCTGGGTTCAGCTTCAGCAAGCTGGTTTTCTCCTTGTGAGTTCATTTTGTCAGTCCAGCACCAGCTATGTGGATAGAACTGTGAAGTTCTAGACAAAGTATGATGTATTTGTACTCCTGCTCCTCCAAGCCAGTACACCTGAAACTAGAAATCCTGAGCAGCTAGCATATCCTTCTTAATTTCTCATGAAAAATAATACGGATGTCTGTAAGTAAGGAATTCTCTGATTTAACAACTGGTAGATACTCTTTTGCTTCATTAACCTGGTATATTTTCAGACTTGACCCTGAAAGCTACTCTATATAAACAGACTGCCATGCTATCAGCACGGTTTGGAGACATAAGGATCTGTCTGTTTGAAGCAGTTTGCAGTTTAGGAGCCTCCAAGACGAGACACAAACATAACCACTGAAAGTGTCTGAGTTGTGTCTGCTGACCTGAAACCCATGCAACAGTCTAGAGAACGACATGTGAAAATGAAGCCAGGCTAATTTTTTTTCCTCTGTTCACTGAAATGTATATATCTATGCCTTCCAAAAAGCTACATAAAATCACTTTCTTTGCTTTTCTCTATTTGTAAGTAAAAATCACTCATTCAATATTCTGATGAGATGACACAAGTAATCCATTTGATATGATCTAAAATAAAGGTATCTTAAATGAAAAAAAGAAAAAAAACAAACAAAAAGGATCACCCAAGTATGATGATTTCCAGCAGTAAAGTAAGTGGAATGGTAAACTTCCTGAGCACTGTAAACATCGGCAAACTGTCAAAAAAACAAAATAAAATCCAAGCATAGTATCAGATTAACAGCATTCTTATGTTCTAATTCTTATTTTACTAACCAGGGAATGGAACATTTAGCCCAGTAATAAGAAACCAAAACAAATACCAAGTCACTCAGCACACACATAAAAATGTCAGTCTGACATTAGACACACATTAGACAACCAAATCATTGAAGGATAACAAGCTTTGCCAATTTGTAAACCAGTGCAACTGGCTATGTTCTGAAGGTCGCTCTGCATTACGGAAATGCAATATAATAGGTATTTTCTACCTAGCATAGCCCTTATGAAATGATTCTTTCTGCAAAATTCATAGGCAGAGTTAAATAAAAATTATTTCTAATGTAAACTTAAAAGAAGAGACAATTAACCTGTCTCTTAAAACATGAAACAGAAATAAAATACAAAGAAAACATGATTAGTAAACAAGCTGTACTTTGAAAAAAAGTAAAATAAATCCATGACCAAAAAATTAGAGGAAACACAAGAAACATGAAAGGTAGGACCAGCTGCAACTACCAAACAAACTACTACTTTTGAGCAACATGCTGATCTTCATGAAGTAATGCAGTTGGAAACCTATCTGGGTGAAAAAACACTTTCATCTAACACTGGAAATGTGACAGCATGGACCAATTAATCCCCTGCTGGAGATAACTATTAACAATTGCATTAATAAATGATACAATTCCTAACACTATGTTTAGTAACTTTACAACAGACAATTTGAATTTATGCATAGGATCATCTACACCTTCCAGACAACCCAAACAAGGTGGAGAATTCCATAATGTAAACAAGTGTCATATATTGTAACAAAATGCAATGGAACGAAATGTTGATGGTAGAAACACTACAGGCATTTTTAAGTTTCTATTATAAAAATTAGTTACAACTAGTAAATATAAAAGAGGTACACCAGCCACAGGAGAGGGAGAAGGTGCATTTATACTATAATTTATACTAGGGACATGTCTATTTCAGTGAAAATAGCAAACACATTCAGCAAAGGGTTGCAGAATCAGGCATCTAAGTGTTTGTAGCTAGAGAATATTAATTCTATAAATAAAAAGAAATGTAAACAAATTAAAAGTAATACATTGGGGGACCTCAACACTCATCATTCTCTACAGCTCCCTGAAAGAAGGGTGTAGTGAGGTGAGACCAGGTCTCTTCTACTGTGCTGCAGTGAGAGCACCAGAGCAAATGGCCTTCTGCTGAGGCAGGGGAGATTCAGACTAGATATTAGGAAAAAACTGTCACTGTTAGGGTGGTCAGGCATCAGAGTGGGCTGTCCAGAGAGGTGGTGGAGTCACCATTCCTGAGGGTGTTTGGATGTGGCACTGGGTGATGAGGTTACTGGTCCAGGGTTACAGTGGTAGTGCTGGGTTGACAATTGGACTGGATGATTTTAAAGATCTTTTCCAACCTTGACAATTCTATGATTCTGTGATTCTATTGTCTTTCCTAGCATCTGTCTCTTAGTTACAAAATCCACACAAACCTGCAAAATTCCGTTTTGGTTTAGCTTAGTACCAAACCTTCAGGAGCCTCCAATGACATAAAAAAACCCACAAGGATAATGCTGTATCCTCCAGTACTGGTGCAGCCATCATGCTTCTCTGCTCCTCTTCCACAGAAAGTACAGTCATTCATTCTATTACAGCACATGTCTACATTACTTACACCTTTTTAGCACTGGCATGGAAACAACTCTCATGGGTCTACGCATACAGGCACACGGGAGCCAAGGCACCGTTCAGCAGTGCTCCCTGACAACCTGCTTTTGGGGCTCAGCCACCACCACCACCCCACTCTACAGCAGTTGTTTCATCTCTTGGTGATTCCTAAATACCTGCCATGACGTTGTGGTACAAATATTTTCCTTATGTTTGTTCCTTCAGAAACATCTTACAGTTTTCCAACGCTCTGCTTAGGACACCCTGGAAAAGCTGGGAGGCATGAAGTAAAAGTGAAAGCACTTTCATGGTCACATAGGAGTATTGTGATTTTATGTCAGCCTGGCTAAGCTCTCCTTAAAAGAAGTAGACAACTTGTAAACAGATCAAATGTTTGGGTAAAAATTTCATAAGAGTACCAGGGGTTTAGATAGACAGGCAGACAGACATCACATGAATTTAGGACTCTAGACAACACTCTGCTTTAGTGTTTCTTCTTTACCCCACAAGAGAAAAGGGTAAAACCCAAACAGTCTACTTATAACTTCTATTTACTGTACCTGAGTTTGCTGGTACTTGATAATCCACTTAAGTGGTTTCCAACATAAATCAGAGGCAGAGGAAACAACTGTGATAAAATTAAAAGCACAACTCAGATTATTATGTTTAGAAGTACTGCTGAGAAACTTTACTTGACAGAATTTTATACCTGTAATATTAGATGTACTTTTAGCAAGAAAGAGGGTTTTTTTAAGAGGAAAAAAAAGTAACTATGCTGCTAACTCATCTGCAGCTCGCATTTATGTGACTGGTCATGACCACAGCTTCACTGATGTCATTAAAAGAGTTGCAATCTACCACAAATGTGACTTAGAATCCATTTAGAGTAAATGTTAATCAGTTTTATTCTAGTTAGTATAATCCTCAGATTTATACCCATTTTAGCATTTAATTTTAGGTACAAAAGTAATATTAATAACAGTAGCTAAATAAGCAAGTGAAGAGGTGGAATAAAAAAAATTTAGAACTCTAAGTATGCTGTGCTTCTCTATGTACTCCACATATATTAGTAGAGCTGGAAGTTGCAACGTTTCAGACCGAACAAAAAAATTATGCTATGTGAGATACTAGAAAGGAAAGGTAAGTATTTATGAGTAAATTAAACTTTTCTTCTAGCAAAGCAACTGACTTGCACAGAAACATATGGTCCATAACGTAATACAGAGAAATTATTACAGAACTTCAGAGCCTTAAGAAAATGTACAAGAAGCCATGGATCCCTACAATAATCAGCTGCAATTCAAAGCCATAAATTTTCCTGTTACAGAAAAAATTACAGTATCACAGAATGGGTAAGGTGGAATTTGCAAAAGACTTAAACCAGCCAAAGCGATCAATGGGGATAAAGGCAGTGTGTAGATTTAGTCCCACTCACTATCAGTCAAGAGAGAGAGAAATGGCAGAAGACATAACAGAACCTCTATCCAAATGTGTAATAGCTGCTCTTGCTCCTACACAGGCACACTTCAGGGGACACTGCGTTTGTCAAGGGCTATGCATTCTTAAAACTTTGTCTGCTGGAAAAGCATACAGAGGAGTGGGGTGCATTTTATCTATGTTAAAAATTCTGCGTTTCTTTCACAGCAAGAGAGAAGGAAGGTGAAGTGAAAGTTAACTGATAGTCAACTGAAGTTAACTTTTAAGTGAAAGTCACAGTAAAAGTAAACAGGACTATAAAGAAAGCAGGAGTATGAGTAACAATAAATATTCAGCCTGTCAACATAAGTTTGCAAAAATTTTGTAATGCATTGTCTCTTCTGCAGATTTTTATTTAGAACATTTTGGTTCATTTAATCTATAGGCTGAAAACAGAGCAGACATTATATTATCTTTCCTCTGAAATTTGTTCCATTGTAAAGACAAAATTACAACATCCAGCACAACAGCAGAGATCAGTGAATCATTTACTTTAAAAGGGTCAGGAACTTCAAAGCTTCATCACTAAAATAAGCATTTCACTACTTTAAAACTCTAGATGAAAGCACTGAAGATATAAACCAGTTCAGGAGTGAAAAGTAATGATTATCTTAGTGTCAGAGCAAAAATTGACAAAAGGATAAGGTGTTGACCTAAGGGTTCCTTAAAAAGTAGAGAAATCAACAATGAGCAATCCAGCTGATTCACTGTGACTAGTCAAATCCAGCACTGTAAGCAATATGCAAGTCCTGGGTTCTAAAATGCTGACTGCTCCCAGCCTATCCAGCAAAGTCTTCAAAACAACAGATATTATTAGGACAAAGAAAATCGGTGCTGTATTTTTTTTTTAATGCCTTTGTAGTAAAGTTAAAGTGAAGACAACAGCAGAGAGGGAGCACAGTGAGACTGGTGGGGATGGAGGGAAGAAACTTCTCAAGGTCTCAATAAGTTGTTTATAAGTGGAACTCAAAGCTACCCACTGGGAAACCTTTCTTATTCTGGAATAAAGAAGGACTGTCCATTTTATGAATGATACCACAGATTTTCTTCCAAGACTTGTACAAGTAGAAATGTCAATGATTTCAACATGCATTAAGAATAAATATGTCTCTGAGACATCCATTGTAAACCTCATACTGATAGTAAGGCAAGATTCTGCAGTAAAGATGCTGGCCTGAAAAGCTATAATATCTGAGCCCTGCAGCAGGGCTGGGAACTCTCCCTGTGTCTTGGAGAAAACACGACCAATACCCTGCAACAAGACATAAAACACACAGGCTAATGCATCAAAGAAACACTCCAGCAACATTGTATAGATGGAAAAATCTTCAAGGGTCATTGCTGTTGTCGTTTCACATCCTAGTTCCCACACTGAGGTAAGAGGAGGCCCTCTCACATTTGTTCTGTCCTGCCTCTTTTAGACCAGACACATTTAAGGTTTGTATGATGCAGCTAGTCACTACCTACAGCATTTTCAGTGGGCATTATTTTAACCCCTCCTATGGAACATAAATCTTGTATTGGGGGTCAACTGTTGTTCCGGTTTCTCATCTATCACATCATTTTTCTATTATTTTATTACATGCTCCATACACATTTCTAAGCAGCCTTTCTCCCTTTGTTCATGTTCAAAAGTCTTTCATAAACACATCTCCCATTGATCCCACAGAGAGCTATAACCAGAAAAACACTTCAGGAATACTAAAGAGTTCATCCAGCTGTTTGAAGATAAAGCATCCTTCCCATGTGTTGCATAACGAAATGGTACCAGATTTCTCTGCAGAGTTTACCTCTACAGCCCAAACACACTAGAATACTGTGCAGAAATTAAAATTATCAAATTCATTTTTAAATGAAACAGTGATAAAAATAATCCCATTTGGAAAAGAAATGCAAATGTTTTTCTTGTCTCCATAAGAAAGAATGGTACTATAAGAAATAACTCTTTCCTATTAATACCAGGACATATGTAATCCTTACCTTCACAGGTATACTTTTGTCAAAATCAGGGAAGTGAATAATCTTATTTAGTTTTGACACGTACAAGATAAGTATAGTGGCTGCCATCTAAACAAAAAAGAAAAAATGAGAAGTCATGTAAGAGCAAAATTGTAATGTATGAAGGAAAAAACTGCTTCAAAGAAAAAATCTTTATATGAATTTGACAAATGCTAGGTTTTATGTCTTTCTCTAAAAGAACAGCACAGAATGCAATTAACAAATTAAAATAATTTTACTCTTATCAATTTTGCCAGCTATTTGCTTAAAAGTAAAATACACACATATACTTTACTATCCTGAAGAAAATTAGTGGCACTCTGTGAAACAATGCATGCTGAGAAGGAGCTGAGAAAATAAAACAGGACACAATCCCAGATAAAGCAATTCCCAGATAAAAGAAATTTTTACTCAGAGTGTTTTTGTTTAGTCTGCAGAATCACTCCTAAAGCTTTATTATTTTGGTAATGCAAGATGGTGGTTGGGCATTAATCAGTCTGTTGACAACATGAGGAAGAAAAAGTAAAGATACAGACAGAATTAAGAATATCTGAGCAGTCATACATCACAGGTGTTAATACTGTCCCCAGAGAGTAAAAAAAAGGGTCACATTTTCCTAATACAAAAATACAGTAATCGACTATCTAGAGAATGAGGTGTAATCATGTTCTGCAGACTAAATTATACCATATCATATGTACATTAAAAAGTGTTCAGGGAAATCTTGGAAGGATCAGTCAACAAAAAAAATGGAAATGCCATTAAGTCTTAGGTTCTGCAAAGAAAAAAGCTGCATCATCACATGAATTATTGCCACATTTTCTAGTCTTTGCCTGAAACACAATCTGTGGTTCCTTGAGCTGTATGGATGTGTAAAACTGTCTCTCTCTCTCACATCACAAAATCTTTTCAAGACATTTTACTCTCTCTAGCACCCAACAGCAGAGATATCACACTTGCAGTACCGTTTTTTCAATTCTTTCTCACTACCCCCTAGTGTGCAACCCTGGCAGAAGGCAAATTCTCTGTAAAATATATTTGCCTAAACAACACCTGCTTCAAGGCTCAATCTTTTATCAGTGATCCCTCTGCAGTGACGCATTCCTCTTTATGGACCCAGTCCACAAGCATTTGAACTTTGGTTTTACTGTGATGCCTCCTAACAACAAAAATAATAAAAAATATTTCTGCTGCAATACTGCAACACCATTTACCCATGGGCAAATAAAGCAACAAAGAATCAAATTTTGCAGTGGTCCTGCTAGAATACTGCTGGGAAATAGGGAGACGTTTATGAGGAAATACAGGGTTTGGCTACAAACAGGGGCAATATCTCTGCATGTAGTCCACAAATGCTCAAGGACCCTCATAGAATGTATACACTTGCTAGAACAAAGCTGGACAGTTTTGAAGGCCAGATCTCTTAATTACTGAACTTTACAAAGAGAAATAAATAGCATTCCAGTCTTTTACATGACTGTCTCCAGGCAATAATTTTGACTCAAGCTCAAAGTTGCCTGTTTTCAATGAAACATATGATAGTTCCTTACAGTGTATCTAATCCAGAAAACAAGCAGTTCAGTATAACTGTGATTTTGCCCCCTAAAATCTACCTCTATTATCATTAGTTTAACTTACAAAATAATGAATACTTTTATTATGCTTTATTTGTGAACATACCTGTCCAATTCCGAGAAACATTGGTGATGGGAAGCTGAAAAGCATGAACAAATACTTAGTACTGAGGAATGGAAAAAAATAATTAGGAAAAATAAAAAAGCTAAACTTTAATACCAAAGTCAACAATTAAACATGAGGATGACTGGCCTGTGTTTCAGGAGAGCTCAGGACTACACTTATTTGTAGTAGTCGTATTTTATTTCTGCAGCCCAAATAATATAGCCCATGCACAGTTGATCAATTCTGAACTGCTATTTGTTTGAGGAATATTTTTAAGTGAAGGTAAGACACTTAGAGAACTCTTAACACATCATTTCTTGAGCAACCTCACATATACTTTATGCATCCTGAGATGGGATAGTAACTTAAACCTCTTGCACTTGCTCTAACTTGGAAGCTTATCTCTGCAGTCCAAACATACTAGCAATATGCTTTTGTGAAAATCAAGTTCTTAGGTAAATGTTGCAGATACATCTATTGTCTACTGAACCAGCTACATTACTACCCTAACCCTTCAGCTGGCTTTAGCTGAAAGCATGGATAGAATCGTAGAATGGTTTAGGTTGGAAGGGACCTTAAACATCATCTAGTTCCAAACCCTCTGCCATGTGCAGGAACATCGTCCACTACTCCAGGTTGGTCAAAGCCCTATCCAGACTGGTCTTGAGCACCTTTAGGGATGGGGAGTCCACAGCCTGTCTGGACAACTTACTCTGGTGCCTTACCAGTCTCACAGTAAAGAATTTCTTCCTAATATCAATCTAGATCTGTCCTCTTTCAGCTTAAGGCCATTTCCCTTTGTCGTATCACTACATGGCCTTGTGAAAAGTCCTTCTCAAACTCTTCCCTTTAGGTACTGGAAGGGCACAAAGAAGTCTTCCTCCAATCTTCTCCAACCTTGTCTCTCTCAGCATGTCTTCACAGGAGGGGTGCTGCAGTCCTGTGATCAACTTAGTGGCCTCCTCTCGACTAGTTCCAACAGGTCCATGTCTTCTTCGTGTTGGGGGGCCCAAGACCTGGATGCAGTATTCCAGGTGGAGCCTCACCAGAGCAGAGGGGCAGAATCCCTTCCCTTGACCTGCTGGCCACACCCCTTCTGATGCAGCCCAGGCTTTCTGAGCAGCAAGCACACAGTGCTGGTTCATATTCAGATTTTTGTCCACAAACACCCCCAGGTCTTTCTCCCCAGGGCTAGTCTCAACCCATTCTCAGTTCAGACTATATTTGTGCCTGGGATTGCCTCAATCCAGGTGCAGAACCTTGTACTTGGCCTTGTTGAAGTTCATGACACTTGCAGAAACTGCTGTACCCCTACTTGGTGTGGTGAGAAATGTACATCTCAAATGAAAAAACTGGGATGGGAACAAAGCATTGGCAAAAGAAACAAACACACTGAATCACAGCAGGAAGGCCATAAGAGCATTACAGTTCTAACACAGAGTTAGGAGCAACCAGTAGCAAAAGAGATTCAGGGAAACAGAGGTATCAGGCAGAAAAGGCATAAGAAATAACAGGACTTCCATTCATAATCATGCGACACCTAAACTGTCTTTTGTTTAGTATTTACAGCTACTCCATGTAAAGATGGAGAGTTCACCCATCTGTATTACACAGATTTCTTCAGACATCTGTGATTTGTAGAGGCCTAAATATTTCCAGCAATGCTGTAAGGTCTTTATATAAAACTTGGGTTCACTGGTAGACATACTGTCCTTGATTATCTCACACAGATGTGCTAGATGTATGCCAGGGACTTGCAGGGAGCTGCAGTTTGTAGGATAAAACCCACTATAAACCAAAATCTCAACTTGCACCATGTATAATTTATGAGATATATTAAATACAGCTGCTATATGTTCAAGTAGCACTGAATGTTAGAAAATGACAGCAAGTTTGGCTTTTTAACTTTCTTCTAATTTTGCTTTTTCGTTTTCTTATTTTGGTTCAGGATGAGCTAAACCACAGCAAAAACAGAGAAAAGAAATTAAGTAGAACATACTAATGGTGAGAAAAATGGCAGTCATAGGACAATCACAGAATCATAAAATATCCTGAGTCAGAAGGGACCCACCCACAAGGATCATCGAAGTCCAAGTACAAATCTAGATCGGAAAAGTATGAATTGGACATGAATGCTTAAGTTCCTCTATTTCCCACAGCTGCAAGACTAAGAGTAAAATAGAGAGTGTAAGAGATCTGCTGTTAATGAAGTTGCTTTACACAATGGTAGAGGATGCTAATGATTCCATATGGGTATTAGCGCCATTAAGTCAGAGGTGGAATCTTTCAGTTTTTATGATTAAGCCACTTTACGAGGTTCAGTTTTCATTTCTGGCTACCTCAGAAAAGAAAGATATTGGAAGGAAGACACTGTTCGGCAGGAACAGTTAGGGGATACTCTGTTTCTCTGACGGGTGTCTGTGGCGCTGTGATACCCTGGGAATAGCGAAAAGCCCCCGAGAAAAGACCGGCGCTGTGGGAGCTGTGCCTGCCGTCGGGCGCTGCTGCAGAACTGGTACATAGTGGGCGCAAGCGGGGTCTAAGACTGGAGGCACCGGCCCGTTTCCCAGCACATTACCCACCCGCGGGCTGCCCGGGGTCCGGGCTGCAGGGACGCCGTGGGTCACGCCGGTGGGAAGGGGAGCAGGAGCGGGAAGGCTTCCCCGCCGGGCAGGGACAGCCTGGCACCGCCTGGCACCGCTGTCCCACCACCCGCGGGCGGGGGGACCGGGCCTGCCCCGCCGCCCGCTCTGCCGCCGGCGCTCACCTGTAGGCGCTGAGGAGCGCCTTGTTGACCAGCACGATGAGGAAGGAGCACGTCCCATAGAAGAGCGCCGAGAGTACCCGGGGCAGTGCCGGGGACGCGGCGGCGTCCGCCTCCTCCCCCGCGGCCTGCCCGGCGCTCATGGCGGCGAGGAGCGGCGGGGAGCAGGGCCGCGCCGCGGGCGGCACCAGGGC